>JAZFAU010000025.1:0-92500 GCA_037178615.1 Dione vanillae
GTTATAATTATTTGTATTGTAGTAGCCTGCGGCATTTCTCAAGTGTAAGTTTAGTGTATGCTGGCCACCATATAAAAATTATTATTAAATGAAAATAAAAAGAAGAGAAATTAAAATATATTTTTTAGGTGAAATTCCCAAATTAAAAATCTTTCGGATTGACACATGAAAATCAAAATGTAAAAAGAAGAAAATAACAAACATTTAAAGTTCGAAAATGAATAATTTTTCAAAAATTATAAAACAAGGCAACCCAGGAAAACACAAAGAAGAAAAAGAAAAAGAAAGATAAATAAAAGAAAAATGGTTAGCAGATCAAATAAATGTTATTGATCTATTGAAGATATTACTAGATGAAGAATGATGGAATTTATTGAATTTTAAAATCATCGCATCATGCAAAAGCATATTCTACAAAGCAAGCTATCCAAGAAAAACGCCGTGTACATTTTTCAAATGTGAAGTAAATGAAATAATGCAGAAAAAGAAAAACTACACCGAGTGGCCAGTTTCGTAGTTATGAAGATGAGAGTGAGTAAATTTTGTTTTATGAAGATTAAAAAAATTAAGGACACTAATGTTATCAAAAAATAAATAAATAATGAAATATTAAAATATTAATAAGATTGATTAATGAGTAAAATTAATGAGTAAAATAAATTAGTGAGTAAAATTTTTATTTGATTACGATACAAAATTAAATTTTATTTATAATAGATAGGAGTAAATATTGTTCTGATATTTTTTTATTAAATACAATAAAAAAATCATTCTTGCTAAATTTACAAAGTAACAATGAAAAAAAAAGGAAAGAAATCTACTTTTGACATAGCTAATGTACAGACAGACTCTATACCAATTCTTCTTTCAATTTGATTTTTATAATTATGTGTATATTTAGAATAATTTTTCAATATAATTAAATGTGAGATTGTTCTCTACGATGATTTTAAATGATAAAAAATTATTGGTGTGATAATCGTATAATCGATGTTATTTAATAAATGTATCTAATCGTCAAAAATTGAGCAGAACATTAATTAAGATTTTTCTAGAAAAGAGAATGTTTCTCTGGAATACAAAAATCTAATATTCAATACAACACTAACAGAATATATCTAACTTCGTTTAACAATTAATTAACTAAATTGTTATACTTTTTTATTATTTTGGGTAGACACTATAGGAATATAATCAATGTATTTATAATTTTATGACAAAATGTTCGTACCCCAAAGTATTTTCTTTTATTACGAGTATGATTCAAAATTTCTCAGATGGTAAATTGTTTTAATTGAAAAAGACATTTTTTTGTCTTCTGTTGTATTCGAGTTTACTCATGAAAAAAAAAAGATTTTGTTAAGTATCGTAATAATACTATTTCACTGTAATGTAATTGTATATTCTATACGATTTTATAAGGGTCTTAGTTTTATATGTAAGCCATACGAAGCAATTGACCAATTGCCAACATCCTGAAATTTTAGGTACGTCATTTTAATATTTAGAATTATTTTTGTACTTAATTTTTTTATTGATAAAGTAGATCTGTTTTAAACTATCAGTCAGTTGTTGAATTGTTAATTAATTGAGTTTTTTTTTTATTTTTAATTGACTTTATTCATATATTTTGTATTTCTTTTTTAAAAAAATCGAGAAACAAGTTGGGATGAATTAGCTAATTTGTACTGTTAAAAATTCGAGTACTTTTTTATATAAGATTCAGATTAAAAGCTGATGCAATTATTTCTAGATACCATTATTGTCTCCTGGCTTGTCTTTGACATTATTTTTACATTTCTGTTGTTTTGATATATTTTTTTTTATTATACGGCTTTAGTGTTGGAATTGAAAAAAAAAATATTATTCACATTTAATTTTACTTAAAATAATCAAATAGTTAATATTGATAATTAAATTTTATTTGCTTATTATTATTTTATAGGACAAAGTATATGAAATAAGTAAAAACACGGATAATGAAAAAAAAATGGAATAAAAAGTAAATGTTGTCAATATTATGACATTGAAGGAAATATATTTTGTCGAATATAAAAGGACATATCAAAAATTAAAGATTTATTTATATGTAGAGATTGTAAGGCAAGGTAGAGTGATGGCGTATATTTACGTTATTCTGTGAAAGTGATACGATTATGTAGATAGTATGGTATGAGTTGTTGTTTTGAAGCTTAGCTTGGCTATTTGTAGTCGGATAGATCAACCGATGAATGAATGACAAGTTAAATTTTTTTTGGTTCGTATAGAATGTTGCGAATGATAATTTATCGAAATAAAAACATATATGTAGCTAAGTGCTACTACAATTGCTGGTTGTATTACTTATTGTATTGTGCGCGAGACGCCAATGTGAGGTATGTGACACTGCAGTCCTAAATAAAATAAAAAATAGAGTTATAGAAATGCTCTAATGTAATGAGGAAGTAAGTTTTGGTATGGTTATAAAAGAGGAAGATTTTTAATAGGTCTAAGGAAAGAATGGTTTTTAAGAGTATGGATATAGAAAGTTTTAAATGTAAGATAAGGTGTGTGAATAATAATGTAAGTATTTATTAACTACGTCGATTTAGTTCGCTAGTTATCTGTATGAGTTTATGAGAGTGGCTATCGGATATTAGCTTAGCTATTTTTTGGGCCCTAAAGTTAGTTATTCTAATACATAGGTATATCGATATGCTTCATTGTAAGATGATGGAAAAAGGAATGCTATGGTTATTTATTTTTTTAAAGATAATAGAATAAAAATAATCTAATCTAAGTCTGCGTGAAAGATTGTGCACAAAGGATACTAATAAATAAATAAAAAAGTGGTGAACCAAATAAATAAAATAAAAAAATTGGGGTTGGTCCGGGCCACCCAATCAAATAAAAATAATAAAATAATAATATAAACATAATAAATTAATAAAATAAATAAAAAAGGCCTATGGGCGCGCCTGAAATGAGAATATGCCATTAAGAGAAATAAAATATAATCGCGACTAATCTCGGATGTGACTTTTAAAAGTTGTCTTAAAAGTAAAATTGTATACACTATATAGTTTAAAAGGGCTATAAAAGATATGTTTCTCTTACAAGGAAATACATACACATGTACGTACCGACGTACTAATACTGAGACATGACCAAAATATACTTTAACTTTATTAATACTTAAATAATAAGGAACTTCTAGATTATAAGATATTATTAATATTACTTTAGCTTTTAAATAGTTATTTTTTTTCTTTTTTGCTTAAATTAAAGTTACCTAGGTTTTTTATTCTGTATGTATTTCTGTCATGTTTTAGAAACGTTATTTAAAATAAAACTTATTCTCAAAAAATGAATGTAATAAATCAGCTAATTGTTATCGAAATAAATATATTTGTATTTTTTTTTTTCTTTAAATGGCGTGGTAGGTGTAGTGTGGTAGCCTGCGGCATTTCTCAAGTGTAAGTTTAGTGTATGTATGGATCAGAATAAATGAGAACCTGATAGCAACAAGACGTCTTTAATTGATCCCAACCTTACATATTAATAGTATTATGATTAAAAATATTGTTTTTAAATAATTATTTTTTATTTTATTTGTAAATTCAAAAATGATTTTGCTAAAAGGATGTTTAATCACTCAATTGTTCTTTATTATTTGCTTTAGATATTGTTTTATGAAACAATTTTCAGTTGAAAGGTTACTAAAAATAAATATATGTTGTGATATTTATTGCTTTTATTATTATTTACATTTTTTTGATAAATTCATTTTGGTATAAAAATATAAGTAACATAAGTGCCCGGTGTATATTGAGAAAATGGTTCCAAATTACTCAAATCTCAAAAGAAACTAAAAAATGGCGCGTAGCCGCCAATTGGCGCCCCCAAATTCCGGCTTTTCAGGTGCGAAAAGTACGACAACAGGTAAAAAATCGACGGAAATGGAAACGCTTCTCAATATAAAAGTTTCCGATTAGGTAAGTATTTTAATATGCATTTTATTTCAGGTAAAACGCTGCTATTATGCATTTATAAATGTAGCAAAGTTATAAAAAAGTTTTATTCTTATAAAGAACGAAATGTTTTTTCAAACAAAATAAAAAATTTAATAAGCATCTCAAAATAAAACGCCGTGTATGTAGTTTAGAGGAGGAGGTTTTAGAGGACCGTCATGGCGCAGAGGCGTAAGCGTCTGCCTGAAAACGCGACGGTTTAAGGGTTCAATTCTATTTCCATTTTTTTTACTTAGGAAATTAGGCAAAACGCGGCGTTGAGTTCCGCCACTCAACACGCAATGCCTTGAAAAAGGAGGATAACGGGGACGGAAAAAAGTAACGGAGTGTCTTAACACTAGG
This sequence comes from Dione vanillae, assembly GCA_037178615.1. Classification (NCBI taxonomy): domain Eukaryota; kingdom Metazoa; phylum Arthropoda; class Insecta; order Lepidoptera; family Nymphalidae; genus Dione; species Dione vanillae. Next base: position 4,353 of record JAZFAU010000025.1, read on the forward strand.
TTCGTATGGTTCCTGCAGTTCCCTCTGCTTACCCTGCCGTGTGCGGGATAAAGCGTGAAGCTAAAAAAAAAAGAAAAAAAAAATGTAGGTAGTTATTGTACACTTACCTGTCAGAGCTGCAACGTCGCACAAGTCTCATTCACAAAGTAAGTTTCAAATTATAGACGGTGACGGGATGGACACTCGACACATTCACTTTAGTTTTATCTTAATCACATTGAGCATGTGCCATTTTGAAAATAAGAATTCCTTTTAAAAAATGGAAATAAAATTATATAATAAAAAAATATTAAAATTTTATAATAAAAATAAAACACAAAACAATCACTAAAGCTTATTTAACTACGTCACAACATTCTATATAACAAAGTCATCAAAAAGAATTTCAGAAATCACCGACCGATATCACGTACATATGTCGTATACTTCAAAGGTGAAGCGGTACGCGTAACGCGGTACTGATGGTTCATATAATAGAACTCTGAACAATTGATAGTTTTTAAAATTGGCATTACCATTTCCGTTAGATGTAGAGATTAAATCATAAAAAAAATCATAATTCTAATACTTTAAGCATTTTACCAGTTGATTCATACTGAAATATTATTATTTTTTATTTAAGATATAAATTTTATTTATTGTGCTCATACAAATGCTAAAATAAAATAAATACATTTTTATTTTGACTTCAATGTAAGTAATAAGTAAACGTTAAAGATAAAATCTTTTATTGTGAAATTACCTTTAAATAAACTTGTGTAATTATCAATTTGCACATAATTTATGTCATTATTATTATATTTATTTAAATATACTTGGATTCAGCTTTAAATAAATTATTAAAAAAAATTATTAATTATTAAAGTGTTACTTCATTGCAAATTCTCATGTCAACGATTTTTATAATTGTACTTTTCACGTAATGGCCGCAAACAAATGTAATGATCGTAATAAAATATAATTTGTTTTAAAATAAAAATATTAAGTATTACATGTTATCAATAAACCGTTTTGTAAATATAGTAAAGAATCATAAAATGTCAAATGACTCTAACCCCATCGTCCATGTTCGCATGGTCAGCTGTTTCGTATTTTGCGCCAATTTTGCGGTAAACGAAAGCGCCATTTCTTAAATCATTTAGAAATAAAGGCTTGCTTGATAGAAATTTAAAATTATTATATGACGTTTAGTTTTGGATTAAAACAATAAATTTTATTTAATTATTTTAATTTTAATACTTATAAATGCATAAATAATGTGTAATGTATTAACACCCGCCTGATTATAATATTATTGATATTAGGAAGTGTACACAATAAGGACAATATTTAAAATAAATATTAAAATCTTTGTTAGACTTTTATCAAATGGCGTAAAGATTTTGTATATACACTTTTAAACTGTGGTTATAAGTTTATATATGGACGTATTCATACACATTGTCGGAACGCCTGTGTGTTTTATAAAAGCAATTACTTCTATTGCAGTATTAACTATCTTTGTGCAACATTCTTTATGTTTTTATTTTTGTTTCACCGTCATATTTCTTATTACCTATTACTTTGTTACATTTGTAAATCCTTCATGTGGTCAGCTTCGAACCGGATATTATTCAAAGAATCAGCTGCTATATTTGCTTTTGGAATATTTGAATTTGGTTTATTCAATGGTATCAAATATTGAGTTTTAATTAAATTTGCTAAATAAATTAGCATAAGCTTCTTGTGTAAGGCGAGTTTGCCGTTATATTATATTACACTAAAATATTGTGTTACTTTATTTGTTGCACACCTACAGCTTTGTTAGAAAAGTTAAAACGTACCATTTATTTGTATTTATTAGGTACAGTAAGACTTACATTATTTTAACTATTGTAGTTGTATATAACAAGTATTATGTGTAAGTTAAAACACGGGCCTAGTTTTAAGGTACAGTAAGTACTGTAAATTTAATGCTTACATTATCTTTACTCTGTTTGTTGTATAAAGCAATACTAGTAATTGTTTAATAGCTATGCATAGGTATTTATTTGTAACATAATATATAGCAGTTTTCGTTGGGTACTGCAAGTAAGATTAGCGACGTGTGTAGTTAAAATTATGCCAATTGAATTTATTTCATTTTTAATTTTAATAGCTTCATGCTTTATCCCGCACACGGCAGTGTAGGCATAGGGAACCGTAGGAACCATAGGAACCATAGTAACCTAGTGTTAAGACAATCCGTTGCTTAGTCCCTACTTTTCCGTCCCCGTTTTCCGCCTTTTTCGAGGCATTGCGTGTTGAGTCGCGGAACTCAACGCCGCACTTTGACTAGTTTTCAAAGCGGAGAAAATGGAAATAGAAAAATCCATCTTCCCCGAGTGGGAATCGAACCCACAAACCGTCGCATTTACAGGTAGACGCTTACGCCTCTGCGCCACGACGGTCCTCACAATTTATTTAATGCCTTTAATAATATAAATACTTATTATTAGACTGTACATATTACGCTGTTAGTTTAGTTACTTTGTTTTTTAAATTGTAAATTTGTGAATGTAAGTATTTAATGTATTAAACTTGTATGTTTATATTGAAATTTAACAAATGTATACTAATTAGGTATATTGACTTTACTTTCGTAGTTTGAGTCGTTTAACGTGTACTGTAGTCACAGTTACTTTGAATTCTCTAACTTTAGATTTTTTTAACAGTCATCATTATTTATATATTTATAAATTGTTTATTAGACCTGATCATTGTATAAATCGAGGTTGATGGCACTCGACTCCCAGAATGTCAGAGGAACGGGAATAAGCGAAGAAGTTTTAAAGGCCGATTAGGTAAGGAAAGAACATAAATTAAGACTTCAAGAACGGCGCAAGTATTGATTAGATATATGGACAGGGCATTAGCGTTGAGTGACGATGAATTTAAGGCGAATTATCGGGTGTCTAAAGATCTATTTGACGAAATTTATAAGGAATTGCAGCCTTGAATATCATTACCAAAAAGATTTGGCAGTATAAGTACCAAACACAAGGTAAGTTACTTATATAATTAGTATTAGTCCATCTAGGTATATACATATATTTTAACATCACAATGTAGTCAATTAACTACATTATATTTTTCCAGATTTTAGTGATATTGTCCTTTTATGCAACTGGTAGGTACCAAAGACTTGTAGGAACTACTTATGACACAGTAATAACATAAGTGATTGATCCTTTTAACCATCCCTCCGCTGCAATAAATGGATAAAGTCTCCTCAAATTTGTGAAAATAGAAGTTTTATCCGAAGAAAATAATAATATTATGATTGTGATATTTATGGCAAGTGTTCTAGTTTTATATTATTGTATTTCATTATTAGAATGTTACAATATATGTAATAAAATAGTCACCTTATATTTTTTATTTATATTACATTAATATATCTAACGCAGATTTAAATATATTGTCAGTTCATACTTCTTTTAGCTCTTCCAAGCTTCACACGACTGTTTTATAAGGAATCAACATCCAGTGAAAAATTACTTAATTAATTTAAGTAATGGTAGAGATAATGTTTATTTACTTGATAACATTCATTTGAACTATTACTTTATTTTGTTGTTCAATTATGATAATATGTTTTATTTTACAGGTGACTCTGGTTTTATTCTAAGGGTGTACATTATGACTGCTATTGCAATGGAACTCAAAGTTGCAGGGAATCAGATATTTTTGTAACAAATATTGTTTATACTGATGGGTCATGATGACTCCATCCTCCATGAATTGCTTAGAAATAAATATTTTTCAATTTTTAAATATACCTACTCTTTTTATTTATTAAAATCTATACATACACACTTAACTTCTTACTCATACATTTATATTAATTAAACATTTTGCTATTATTGTTATTTTTTTGTTCTCTAATGTAAAAATTATCTTTGACTATTTATATATAATTATCTATCTAAAGAAAATAAGTCAGATTTCAATGTTCTAAATTAAAAGCATAGGTCAAAATAAAAAGGACATGTTTTTTTTAAAACAAGGTAATTTCATATAGGTTATTATTGGATATGTACGAGATGTAGATAAGAGGAGACCAGGATCGTTAAACAAAACAAATACCAAGATTAACGATTTATTTGTACTGAAAGTATTAAAAAATACATAATATATTCAAGATAAAGGGACTTTTAAATCGAAGATTTCTCTTAGTAAAAATATTTATTGACATAAATTATTAGTCTATATAATTAAACTACGCAATCACAACAACATTTATAATAGTATCTACAAAAGAAAACACAAAATTGGTCGAGGGTAAGGACTCGACTATGAAAATTATTGTCAGGGACAGGGCTAGAAGATATCAACGGAGTTGGTGTTGACTACCGATCGGAAACATCTTGCATAGAGGTATCGCGTCGCGTGCGATAACGCGCGAGAGGGGCGCGGGTCGGCGGCGCCCGCAGTGCCAGGGGCTCCTCCACGAGGGGCGCCTCGACTGCAGGAGTCTCCGCCGCCGCCGCCGCAAGAGCGTCGCCGCGCTCCAGAGACCACTGTCGTCTCAAGATGCGCGCCCCGGATGAGCTCCATCTTGTCGAATTAATAATTATATGTATAACACAAATTAGCGATTTTAAATTTTGAGTAGGATTCTATTTAATTAAATTATTATACCGGTCCGAAAGTCTCGGTGTATCGAGAAGACCGGCGACAGTAGATACTGACGAACGCAAATATCTACAACGTGGTAAACTTGGCGGTGGGGGACTACTCTCGGCAGACACTGCTCCAGACCGCTGCCAAGCTGCAACATACAATGTGCAAATAAACTTATATGAGCATTAGATACACATATTTTATTATTAAGTAAACCGTCGTGCGCAGAGGCGTAGCGCCTACCTGTAAAACGCGACGGTTTGTTTGTTCGATTCCCACTCGGGGAAGATGGAATTTTTATTTCTATTTCCAGACAAAGCGTGACGTGGAGTTCCGCCACTCAACACGCAATGCCTAGAAAAAGGCGGAAAGCAGGGACGAAGAAAGCAGGGGGAGGGACTAAGCAACTGAGTGTCTTAACACTAGGTTGCATGGTTCCTGCAGTTCCCTCTGCCTACCCTGCCATGCGCGGGATAAAGCGTGAAGCTAAAAAAATAGTTCTACATTAAATATTATTCATCTTTTTAATTAAAACATACCAAATTTGTCAACAGACGGCGATGGATCAGAACGTTGCCTTTCAACGGACTGAGTGGCCGACGCTGAACGGGCAGTATTCCCAGTTGTCGTCTCAACTGTCTCAAGATCGTCTTCAGCTTCTGCTTCAAATAGTACTTCTTCTGATCTGTAGGGATACTATGATATTATATCTCAATCTTAAAAAATATTTCAAAGTAGTGACGTGAATAATATTTACTCGAGAGGTGGCGGTGTTGGTAGGCATTTGTCGAAACCATCTTTACCGAGTAGCCAGTAAGTGTGCATGGCTCCCTTGCCCTTTACTTGCGTGAGTCCTCGCGACCGCAGACGATACCCACCGGCAGCGATCAGACGTTCTGCCGTCGCTCCCGACACTTGGATGCGCCACGCTGCCCCTGCGTCCATTACACTCCTGATCAAAATTAAGGAAGCTATTCCAATAATGTAAGAAATGAAAAAAAATAAAAGAATGTGCAAAACAAATTTAAAGTAATTCTAAATAGCTAAAGAGATGAGTGCTGTCACATATTCATACCAGTGGACTCCATGCGTGAAGCAGTGTTCACAGTGTCACCGAACAGACAGTAGCGGGGCATCGTGAGCCCCACAACCCCAGCGCAACAAGCACCTGTATGTAGCCCGATGCGTAAGTGCAAGGGAGTAGCGGGCAGATGTCGGATGCGAAATCGACCGGCAAGATGTAGAAGGTGCAGCGCCATGGTAGCAATATTCTCCGCATGGTCAGAGCTACGGATGGGTAACCCACCTACTACCATGTAAGCGTCGCCAATTGTTTCCACCTATAAGAATATCGTATGATAGTAAAATATTAACAAGTTTAACATACCTAGCTCGTCTCATTGTTGAGAAAAGTTATACGAAGAAAAATACCTTATATACACGGTACTGTTCAATTGCTGCATCGAAAGTCGTATAGAGGTCATTAAGCAAGTCCACCACCTGTACGGGCGTGGAGCGAGCGGCGAGGGAGGTGAACCCAAAGATGTCGCTAAAGTAGATGGATACTTCTTCGAACTCTTCCGGCTCCACACGGAGGCCCATCATTAAACGTTCAGCGACTGATCTGCAGACGATAATAAGTACATAAAGATATGTATATATGAAGAATAAGTTCTATATAAATAAGTAATGTAAATAGTGTACGTTACCTCGGCAACATTCTATTTAATAACTGTTCAGTTTTCTTCTTCTCCATGTCGAGTTGTTCAGTTCTTTCCTTAATTAATTCTTCTAAGTTATTACTATATTTTTCTAACATTTCGAACATGGAGTCGACAATGTTAACTTTTCTGCAAAGTATGAAATTAAATTAATTTTAATTTCGGATTTGCAATAATATTTTTGTTTATTTATTTATATATTACGTACCGTCCCCGATGCATGTGACGAAAAATTTCATAGAGACGATTGAAATCAGGCCTCAAATCAGGTTGCTCACTCCAGCACTGCCGCATCACACTGACCGCCTCCGGGGGCGCCGCGCCCATCGACACAGAGGGACGGATCAGAGGCGGCGGATGTGACAATTTATCTAAAATCTCTGCAAGTATGTTTTGTGTAAGGAAAACTGAAAAATCCTTAAAACAGAAACATTCTCTAGCTGTATTCATCCAACAAATGAAAAGTTCTAATATTTGTAACAAAAATAATATATTTCGCGAGTAATACAAACGACCGCCAGCATACCTTCAGGTGTGAGAGACAGCATGCAGTAGGGCTCTCCACGTACAATTACTTCTTGCATTATTATAGCAAACGAGAACACGTCTCCGGGTTGAGTGCCTCCCGGAACTGTCGAAGAACTTGTCTCGCGAAGAATTTCAGGTGCCGTCCACAGTAAGTCTAAAAATGTAACATAAAATATTCAAACCAATTAGTCAAAGAAACCTAAAACAAAAAATATTTTATTTGCTGTCATCTCCTCTTATTAGATATAATATAAAGCGTTAATTTTACACATACTTTAAACACTGTCTGTGATTTATTATAGTACTTAATATTTTTATATGTATATAAAAAATAAAATAAATATATTATATATGTAATTTAATAAGATTTCACTCTTTATTATTTGGACAAAACGTGCATAATATTAATAAAAAGAAAAATAAAACATGTATGTAAGTAAGCGTATAAACAATAAACAATCAAACCATTCGTTCTAAGTTAAAGCTTTTCGTGACTTGTATCGGAAATCTGTTGACAACATTCTAATTTGCACAGAAACGTGATACTTTTTAAGAGTTTGACATTGAACATTGAGGAGCTCATAACATAATTACCGCGCGCAGCTCGAGGTGGGTAAGGCAGTGCCTGAGCCGAGGCGAACGCGGGGAGCCCGTAGTCCGTAATACGCAAAACCCAGCGCGAGTCGACGACGCAGTTGCGAGACGACAGCCTGGCGTGCACGCGGACGGGCGACGAGTGCAGGTAGCGCATGCCGCGAACTAAGTCAGTCAACAGAGAAAGCCGAAACGTCCAGTCTAGTCGTATGTCGTCAGCTATGAGGACGTCTTCCAAGGAGCCGCGACCGCATGCTTCGAACACCAGCGCGGGCCGAATGTCTGTTAAGCAACCTATATGAAGCACATTAGTTGTATTGTGGAGAAAGCCATACTTTATGTACACATATATATATGAAACACATCTCTACGAACGCACTCGTGTATTGTATATTTACCTATAAACGGGTTCAGGTTCTCATGTCGCAGACTTTGCATCACTAACAATATATCGATCGTTTTTCGCCGTAATTCTAATGCTGCAGCTGGTAAATATTTCATTTGCACAGGATCACCCTAAGTAAAAGTTACATGTCAAATTTCATTTATGAACTTAAAACATTTTAAACATTCAGTTTATCTAGTTCATACCTTGTATCTAGTGCGATTATCGGGCGCCAGACGCGTCACACTACACGTAGATGATGGTGCAGATGGTCCCAAAGGCTCAGGACGTTTCAGTAAGTCTGGGCGCTCTGGTTCCGGACCAGCAAATTCGTGTAACTGTTGCAGTAAAGAAATCATAGTTTCCATTCCTTCGCCAACTCTGCGACGCTCATCTGCTGGAAATTGAAAATCAGCAGCTGCAAGAATAGGCACAGCACGTGGTCTTCGAGGAGTATATCGATTAGCTGCACGTTTAAGAATTGCTGCTCCTATTACCAAAGCCGCGCACATCATGCACGCAGCACTCAATAGAACAATAGCTAATTGAGCCATATGAGTGTTATATACAGCCTCAGCATCATCAGTATCTTCAATAGAGCGAGTAGCACCCCAAAGTTTCAATTCCAACTCGCCGGGCGTGTCTATATTAACAGTCGTGGCCCATTCTTCAGATTTGTCTAACGATCGCGTTGAAAAAGTCGCAAAAGTGGCCATGCGCCTCCATTTTAAGGTTCTATTTATAGTGTCAATTTTGAAAAGGAAGAAATTGCTATGAAATGTATCAATTCTTGTGAATTCGGCTTTTGTGTATAATGAGGCAGCTCTGTGGAGTTCATTGTAAACGTCACGTGAGGAGGGCGCAGCTTGGAAAATATCGTCACTTAGCATAAATATACGATTTCTCAACGTTACTTCGATCGCTTCCATTTCATTATATACATCATTGATGTCCTCTGTGTCGTCCTCCTGCGAGTCTCGTGTGCGACGAATTGTAAACGATACTCTCTTTGTACTGTTGTGTTTATTGTTGTTCCCAACTTGTACATTATTAAGCGTATCATATTTATTTGCTATTTGACTTGAGTTATTCATTGAGTTGAGTTTGAATATCATTTGTAAACTATTGTTTACTTTTTTTGGCTCTTTAAAATGAACCTCTATAGACCTGGTTGTTTTCAGTAAATTTATATATTGAAAATAATCTGATATTAACTCCGGTAGCACTGACACAGGAGTCGATTGTAAATTCCTTTCTAGATTAATAAGCGAAGTACCAGCTTCAGCCATATTAGTTGTGTGTAGAGTGTGTGAGTGATTTGTTTTTGTAATTTTCAAAAGTAAAATTTCAGCTTTGCTTAAATTTTGAGCTATTGTACTAACAACGACAGATAACTCACAAGCTATAATGACTGAAAACAGTACAAATATAATTTTATAATATTATAATTAATTATTTATTTGGAAAATATACATTTAAGCATAATATATTTGCTTACCATGAGGATGGAAACTAGGGATTCTAGAAGCTAGAGTCATATATCTCACAAGAACGCCTGCAGCCGCCAACGAGTGCTCTGTCTTCAGTAGAGCCGCGTTGCACTCACTGTCCTCCGTCGACGACAGCAGCAACACACTTCGCCAAGTAAGAATGTTAGCTATCTTTAAGACTACAATGCTGCGTGCATGTGCGTCGCTGCATCCTGTGGGCTGCGGTCGGCGCAGTGCCCGCGTTGCCGCCGCGATGCTGTTACATACCAACGCTCCCGGCCGTCCACTCGATACTATACCACCGCCTGCTTCGAGTATACTTATGGCATTACGGATCACGGCATTTGTTCTATTTGTTCCACAGGTATCTAAAATGAGGCAACCAATGGACAAATTAGACGTAATCTCTTAAAAAAATAGATTTTTAATAATAAATATACCTTCGTAATTAAGTAACCGATAAGGACGAGATAGTTTTGGAGTCTCAGCGGAAACATACTGTTCCCAGTGAGTTTCCGAATAGAGTGAGGGGTCCCGTGATTCGCAGCCGGAGTGCGCCACCAGCAGGAGTGGTGCTGTGGTTGCGTCCGGCAGCAGGGGCACTGAGTCCGCGAGGAGGGCGGTGGCCACGAGCACTACCACGGCCTGGGACAGCAGAGGCGGCGGCCGGGCCCGCATGACGCGCGGTCACGTGACCGCCGACATGCCTCGCCGAGCCGCGCGCTCCGCTACACCGATTACTCGCCTGACCGCGTCAGATCAAACACTTGCCTCCTGTTCCGTGAATAAGCCGATCGATAGCTGAACGGGTATACCGAAACTGTGTGATCACCTTGCAGAAGTGCCGCGATACTGTCTTTTGTTTTATATATTTTTATGCATACTTAATTTACAGCAATATTCTTAATAGAATAGTGGGACATGCTTGTCTCATAATTTATTATTGCTTTTACGTATTTGTGCGCTAGTAACCAGACAAACAAACTATACCGTTAAAGAAGACCAGAGCTTAGTATGTGATTAGTGCTGTTTTGAATATACCACATTATATGGATTCACGTTTCAAAAACTATATTTTCTATTGGAAGCTGCTCTAGCTCTATCTCAGACAAATATACAGTTATTTACAAGTCAATAAGTTCAGTTAGAAAAGTAGGTCGTGCAACACGTTGAAAATGAGTTCACACATTTAATTTTGAAATTATATTATAAAATGAGCGATGCAGAGATTTTTCAATTTTCTTAATAGAAGAGTAAAGTGAAGGCGTAAATTGTAATGAAGATAACATTGCGTGTAAGCTCGAAGCACTCCGTGACGAGGCTGCGGTCGGCGGCGGCGGTCGGAGCGCACTGCGAGGCGGCTGGGAGCGTTGCGCGGCGCGCGCCCACTGGGGCGGCGGGCGCCCAGCGAGGCGGCGCGGCTGCGCGGCACCGCGGCCCCTACACCGGCTCGGAAATAACACTTTATTACGGCCAATAAATAACTTTGTCCCTTTGTGATAAGAATACACTCCAGTGGACTACGTCAAATGTGAGCTACGTGAATCCGAAACTGGAAAACTTTATGTGAATATTTCAGGCTCGTTTCAGGCGATCTTTTATGGTTTCTGTCATATACTACATTACATGTACCGGATATACTCGTATAGCCGTAGAACACAATTATGAATACTCTATTAAAATTGGCAATCTCACTAATGTTCATTTCGTTCCCAATACAAAAGCAGCTTTAGCTAAAAAATTTGAAATTACACAAAATATTTTCCATTTTTATATTTCATAAAGAAAAGGATAAAAACAATTAAAACATCTTTGTATTTAAAAATCTATATTATAACAATTTTGTATAAAATACAAAATCTGTAAAACATGCTCTAAGCAAAGGAAATATTTTCAAGCGTAGGAAGGATTAATTTGAAATTATACCCTCTTAAATTACAATAACTAAAATCACTATTAGCTTTTAGCAGAAACATATTTAAAGAGTAAAAGGTTTATATTCCTTTTATAACAACAATACTTAATAAGAGTGTAATTTTAATCTCTTGTTCCACTGGACGCAGTGTCTTAAGGCAAGAGGTTTTCTTCGGCGACCGCTTCGATGCGCGGTCTGTCGAGGCGCAAGGCGGCGCGGCCCTCCGACACGCGGAGGTCGCGGGCTCCGAGGCGGGAGTAGAAGCTGAGCGCCGCCACGTTGTTCTCCAGCACGTGCCAGTCTATGCGGTGGACGTCTGCTTCCAGGCCCATCTACAGGTCACAAATAATTTAAGGTGATCTTATCGCGTCACGTCGTCTGACGTCAGACCGACAACTAGTAATATTTGAACTTAAGCCTGTCGTTACTAAGACATATATTGCCTAAGATACGCTGACGCTTACTCTACAGTATATTCTTACTAATCATCTACGTTCTCCCACAATAGGTTCTAATGAAAAATAACAAAAAAGTGTATATAAAAAGTAAATATATTTACCTCATTACTATTACAAAGTAAGCGTACCAATACACTCTTAAAAGGCTTAGATTCCTACCTTATCTTATATGTTTCTGTACCTTACAAAGCTCCTGCAGTAATTTGCGAGCAATGCCGTGTCGCCGCGCCGCGGGCTCTACGTAGAGGTCTTCAACGTAGAAGGCACGACGGGTCCAGCTTGAGTAGGCACGGTTGCACAGCGCGTAACCCACCACCCGCCCACTCACTTCCGCCACGAGACCAAAGAACCAAGCTGGAGAGCTGTTGAAGCCGTCTTCGATGAGATCTGTGAAAGTGAATTACGATTAATGTGCAATTAGTATATTGTTATTATTAATAATTGATTTAATCATTTTAATGGAAAAAAAATAAAAATGATCATAAGTTAACAACTTAATCAACCCATCGCATTATAGGGTACAACAACTAAAAGCATTGTGGAGTACAACTTGAAGATGGCCATGAAAGAGAGGAACGCAGCGGTCACAACTTCCATTATAGCGGACATGCCCTAATATTTATGATATAAGTCACATCAAAGCTTATTTTTTTGTCATTACTGTGTAACACTATCAAGTGACCCTAACTTATTATAAAATTTAATTTTACTTATAACACCAAGGATAAAACGTATGAACTTGTGCAATTCGCTTATCAGCCATAGCCTTAGTTCTAAGTAATATTAAATATAAAAAAAATGTGAAGCTTATTTTAGATGTTCATTATGATAAATTTTCATTTTATATATTATGTATTAATGTAATCAATATTTGTAATAAGAACATATAGTGTAAGTTGAAACCTTTTTCATTTTTTTTCCTTTTTGCGGACCAAGTGTCTGTAGAGCTAACTATTTTTAAATAAAAAAAAACAACTCAATCAACCCTTTCCATTAGGTGCATGTTGCTTATACTTAGTGATACCAATACTCTTTTTAAAATAGAAGAATAGTCCATTTAAACCGTCTTATTTAAAATGTATAAAAACCGCGAAAATCCACATACACATAGATAAAACTCAACATAAGTACGAATAGACACTTTATCGAAGTATGATTAGATAAAGTCTATGTATAATTTAAGTGTGCAGATCACAGAGCAAGACAATATCTATACGTATGTGGCTATCATGTGATCCCAATTTAAGTCAAATTGGGATCACATGATATCCATATACTACTTTTATATTGAATACTTGCCTGCTACATTGAGCTTTGGTCCATCTGGCATTTCTTCAAAAGCAGCAAGATCCTAAAAATTAAATACTCTTTTTTTAAATGATATATACTATTTTATGTAGAGTACTGGTACTCTATATTGTAAGTAATTATGAGTCAATATAAATAAGTGCACCTTTTTTAGCTCTGAATCTTATTATTTTTTTTGGTTTCCTGATATAAATAACTTTTTGTCTGCAATAAAGACTATTGTAAGTACGTTATTTAAAGGTAATATATTATTAGTAGCATATTTACTAACACATTTTTCAAACAATAATTGATTAAACCAATCTCTACTTATTATTTCTGTCCATGTAGTTTATTATTTATACGTCAAAGTGACACGAGCCGCAGCTCTCAGCGAGCACGTCGAGTGTAGAGTATTGACTCACGTACATATATCATGCGGTGCACGACGGGCGCGTCCTCTGGCCGCATCGCCCGCACCGTGACTGTCTCTACATTGCACTTTGTTACTTTATCACTTGCTTTACTTTCAGACATCGCCAAAACAATAGGTTAGCTTAAATATATACAGCTCGTGGAAGCTTACAAGTGACAGTTGTCACCACCCCTGTATCCGTCGTACTGGTGAACTGAGTACTAACTAGTTACTACTTTGTATTACAAAATAACTGTAAGTGCGTCGTCGCGTATACAGATGTCGCTGTGGTACGTAGTTATTCGTGACTTGTAATTAAGTCAATAACTTGTAATATTATTGAAATGTGAAATCGTTTAATAATAGTGTTTTGATATTATTAGTACATATAAAGTGAGACTTGTGAGTAGTATTCCTAGCCACTTCAAACATCTGTTGCAGTCAGAAGTTAAACTCCATCTATTTAAGTTTGCAAGAAAATTATTCTTAAAAGTGTATAAGCAAGGTTGCTTCCATTAAAAACATAGATGGCGCTGGTAGTCAGAAAAAATCTTGTATTAAATTGTAAAATGCAAACGTATATATTATAGGGAATCGTTAATTAATTTTAGTAATCATTAAAATGTGTTCACGAATATAGTTGTTCCTTGAGAACCAGACTAAACTTAACTTAGCTAAGCTAGTTAGGTAAGTTAAGTCTAGACTGGTTCTCAAATAAGAGACTTAGTTTTCCTTAGACTAGCGACTTGTTAGCTACTTCACCCGCTTGATAAATTAAGCATGTACATATTTAATACATATTGTTATTATTTCTTTTTTAAATTACTTTGTTTATCAAAAATATAATAAAAAAAATTATAATAATGTAATATAATAAAGATTATAATTCTAAAAACAAAATTTTATCTCAGCGAAAACTACTCCTTACTAGAGGGAATTTCGTAGTAAAATTTAACCGATAAGTTGCTCCACATCCGCCTATATATACATAACTAGCCAAGCTAATTATTATTTTCTGAATGGAGATTTTAAAATACTTTTTTTGTCTTCACGTTTTATTCCGCACATTACAGGATAAGTAGAGGAAGCTGCAGGAGCCATTGGAACCTAGACTTAAGACACTCCGTTGCTTAGTCTCTGCTTTCTCCGTCGCTGCGGCGAAAAAAAGGCGGAAACTTTTTTCAAGGCATTGCGTGTTAAGTAGCGGAACTCAACAACGCGCTTTGCCTAGTTTCCAGAGCGGGGACAGTGGAAAAAGAAAGATCCATGTTCCCCAAGTGGGAATCGAACTCACAAACCGTCGCGTTTGCAGATAGACGGTACGCCTCTGCGTCACAGCGGTCCTCAATGGTGTTTATTTTTCTTCATCATAGATGGCGCTGATGATGTTCTCTAATTTATTTATATTTTATATATATCGCAATAAATGGGGAAAGAATAATAGGAAACAATGTAATGGAATGATGAGTACTGTCAATAAAACAAAAGCCCCAATTTAAATTTCTTTGGGTTTCATTTAAAGAAATCACAAACTCAAAGATTAAAAATAGAGTCTCTTTCGTATTAATTATATGGTTAAGACTGAAAATTTTCTACTAAATAGACAGAAATATATAGGTATATATATACATAGTGACAGAAATAAAATTCCATGCAACTTTTGAATGATTTAATTTACAATATTTTAAATAAATATGATAACTTTAACTGTTTTATTGCAAATAAACAAAAATTCGGTCCGAACCGTGTTCGGAAATTACTACCTCCATGATGTACGTCACTCATTGTGTAGAAATGTTCATCAGATGTCCTTCCATAAATATAAACGGATTAATTTTCGCCTTTTCCAGCGCCAACGCGATGTAGAGTAAGAGTAGCGTAGTAGAGTACTCGTACTAGTATGTAGTGTGCACCTACTTACAACTGGAACACAATAATAAAACCGAAGAATGTTATTGTGTGACTTGCAATGTGTACCTCTATACCCGTGTGTGTACCTATATATGTATGTATGTGTGTATGTGTGTATACAATAATTACTTCCTACTTCACACCAAGTAGTGGTTTTATTCTTATTTGTACCAAAATCATAGAAACATCTAAAATATTTTTTTTATTGTAAAAATACAGACTAGTATTGAAGTACAAGTTATATTCAGGTTATCTTTTTAGATGTAGGTACTGTGCTTAATTTACAACACATAGTTCCAACTTGGTGTAAACTTATGTGAATAACTCTATTATAATTATTATAATAATTATTATACTCGAATCTGATTATTATTATTATAATAATCAGATTCGAGTAGTAATACTGCTCCATTCGGATTACTCGTGTTACTACTCGAATCTGAGTGTAAGTACAGTAGGCCTGGAACACGGGACACCGCGCCTTAGTCGCCTTTCGAACTGCACTCAGTGGCGTATTACTATCGTCTATGAATGCGAATGAACTATTTTCATTTTCGCGGTCTGGTGACAAGACAAGGTCGATTCTAACACGAGTTATCCCAAATATCCAGCGGAATAAAATAAAATTACCTTTATTATTGCAAGAGTCAGTAGTAATGGCAAGAGAAGTAAAGCATTTCGGTTGACCTTTGAAAACACAATGTCGAATTTATTGAGAAAAAGGTCATGTAAGCAGTGTTAGGATCTCGCTAAATGAATATATATATATATATATATATATATATATATATATATATATATATATATATATATATATATATATATATATATATATATTATATATATATATATATATATATATATATATATATATATATATATATATATATATATATTATATATATATATATATATATATATATATATATATATATATATATATATATATATATATATATATATATATATATATATATATATATATATATATATATATATATATATATATATATATATATATATATATATATATATATATATATATATATATATATATATATATATATATATATATATATATATATATATATATATATATATATATATATATATATATATATATATATATTTTTAATGAACCTAGCTTCACGTTTGTGTCTAGCTGTTGGCTTATAAAGCCAAAGTTTCATTAACTTGTTGTGCGTAACTTGCAAGGTTACGGTTTACATTTTATTTGGAAGGTACGCCATATGACCAATGAATTTATTTCTATGATTGATAGGAATGTTGGATTAGTTAGCCACACGTTTTACACTCCGATATATTGTATACTATCAATACTACAAAGACATGTCACTAGCTATAAAAAAACACACCAACAACAAAATTCATAAATTGAAGCTAAATGAAATAACAGCGACTACACTTGGTACTTGTAAGTTTGAATATAAAAAAGATTTTAATGGACAGAAATAAGTAGAATTATTAATGGAGAAAAATTTGTATCTTTAAAAATCAAAAATATTAAATAGACATGAATTTACCCAAATGGTTCTTATAAAAAGTTATGTATAAGTAATCACTCTAAAGCTTTAACAGAAACTACTAGGACTGACTCTTACAAAATGTCAAAAAAAATACCTCGTAACCATATTAAGTAATACGTACATATACATCTCAAACAACTTAGTTTGAAAACGTACAAAGCTCTTAAAGAAATAAATACACAGATTACAAATTATAAAATAAAACGGTGAGAAAAACGAACGAAAAATTGGAAACGCATTAGCACTCCTACTGCCATTTGTATGCTGTTCACAACCGATAGAACCTATTATAAAGCTTAATGTAGAACCTAATATATCCTATTGCGCGAAATCAAAAAAAAAATGGAAAAAATGGAGATGTCCCAGAGATCACAAATGAATTATTGAGAGAATTTATTCGAAAACTCCTCAGTCAAGTCTGATATCAAAAAGCCCATTGTCAAAACTTTATAAAAAATTTCCAACATAATACTAAATTAAAACCCAGCTAGTGAATAATAACCAGTGGAAAAAGTAGTTTTCAAAAAAGGATTTTTGTCTAATGATTACATTAACACGACCAAACAAAGAAGGCAAGAAAAGTCTAGACCCACAAGGAATACAGGGCATATATACCAAGTTTATAAAAACATCTCCTTAAAAAGTAAGCCAAGAATTACCTTAGCCTTGATAAAAAGGGGATACTTTTTTTAAATACTTAAAGAAAACATAAAAATTTGAACGCAGTGGGACTCGTACCCGCGCCCTCTTGCGAACCGTGCGAGCACTCTTACCACTGAGCCCTGCGTTTTTATCACGCCACTTCGAAATTCTTATATGCTTTATACAACTTATTTCGTTGTTAGAATCTCTGTAGGGACATTTTTCACAAATTTCCGCTACCCAAAGACCATTATAAAGAACAATCTTTTGGCAAGAGAGAATGCTATTTTACCCCAAATAATACGATTCAGTAACAACATACTAATAAGGCCAAAATAATCTCAAACACAACAGTAATAAACCTCAGCATTAAAGATGTCTCTCTAAAATACTTTGAAGGCGACATACATCTAGGCCAAGTTATCTCCATGAAAGAGCAAATAACAAAAAACTTCAAGGTTGGAGTTGGACAAGTTGGAGAACACATTGTCCGTTGGGGGAGTTAATAAAGTCCAAAAATTTAACATAATAATAAAAAGAAATCATTTAACACTCTCATATTATGTTGCCTAACAGATAGATATGAGTCCTGGACTCTCACAAAAATGTTATGAGAACAAACATCTGTAACACAGAGATCAATGAAAAAGCCGTATACTCCATACGGCTACAAACGCCAGGATAAACTTGGAAACGCTGACCTAAGGACACGAAATTAATATTTATTTTATTTGGGGAAAAATATTTATTACAACAACCATCACAGAGAAAAAATACATAGATTCACACATTCAACTTAAAGTGATAGAAAATTAAAAACCCTGCCATGTGCGGGATAAAGCGTGAAGCCATAACAAAAGAATAAAGTTAATATAGATTACTTTTAAATTTGAAGAAACTTCTTAAGACGGGCTCAACTTTCTATTATCTTCATAATATGTTTCTGCTAATTGACTCCAGCTTACCTTCATAAGAATTAAACACTTCGCCGCTGCTAGCTATTTCAGGCTCAGATTTAAAAAAAAATAGATAGTCATTTCTGTGATATTTTTCTTATTGCTGTAATTGATAACAAGTGTATTTGATAACCATGTATGTACCTATATCCGTCTTGTGGTTGTTTTTTTTTTCTTCAAATCATTACTCGTGTCATATTAAGAAATAAATTACTGCTGTATAATTATATAACCAGAAAATTTAACATTTATAGGGAATAAATAATTTGTTTTTGTGTTTCTAATTGTCTATATTTTTAAAAGTTTTTCATTCACAACGTCCACTTCATCGATCACAGATAACTTCGTCACAAAAATATTATATTTTTACAATATTTTTTCATACTCTGGGACATAATATACATACATATATAAACCGACTTTCGTTTCGAAATATTGTCCATAATTTAACTCCATAATTTCAAATATTTGTAAAAAGATTTTATTATAAGCGGGGACGGAGAAAGCAGGGACTTAGCAACAGAGTGTCTTATCACTAGGTTCGTATGATTCCTACAGTTCCCTCTGCCAACCCCGCCATGTGCGGGATAAAGCGTGAGGCTAAAAAACAAGATTTTATTATGTATGTAGGTATGTAAATAAAGTAAACTGTATTCAAAAAAGTAAACTGTTCCTATAGATCGTAGTATGATGCTACTTGCTGGTGTTGCTACTTATCACTGATGAAATAAAATTGGTCGAGTATTTTCCAACTTTATAGCAAAATCAAATCTATCAATTATAAAGTATTATTTACCTGCTTAAAATATTTCCGTAAATTACAAAATAGACATAAATATCAATTTAGTAGAAAAATTCAATTGAAATATTAAATTAAAAATATGTCACAAATGTCCCAACGACTTATTATATATTATATGGTTTCTTCTCTACACTGCTCTATCTAATAATCTACTACATTCGTCGCGACGGGACACAATTTATGCCACACTGCGTGCTACAGTGGTACAGTGGTAGATATAATGGTATAGGCATACTGTTTATTAGTTGTTAGTTAATTTAACTTGATTTTAGATTTTTCTATTAATGAAATGTTCGAAGTGTAAATGTAAGCGAGGGTGTCTCTGCCCGTGCTCGCAGCGTGTTGCGTCACGCGCGGCGGCGGCGGCGGCGGGCGGCGCGGGCGCAGGCGCCGGACTCGCGCGCCGTCCTCCGCCGCGCGCGCACTGTGCGACCGCCGTCCTGCTGCGACACGGCATGTACCAGCCGCCCGCTGCCGCTCACCTGCACGAGACGCGCCACGCGAACCCCCTGCTGTACCACCACTATCATCACCAAAACCACCACCGCCGGCCATGGCGGCCACGAAGACTGAGTACCACTTCGGTAAGTACAACCAGCTGGCGCCGCCCGCGGCTGCGGCTGCGACGGCCCAACGTTGTTTAGATATTTTTACGTCAGGATCTAATTGGATTTCCAATTGGAAATGGTAATATCTGTTATTATTTAGATGAAATTATTTCAAATGTATAAAGTGCTGTGTTGTAATAGTTTTGGTTGTCCGACTGCTAGTAAGAAATTAAGTTGTAATGCTTTTGTTCGAGCCTTAATACGTATATGTACGTAGTTCTTTTAGTCGTTATGTATTGAATGTAAAATTATGTTCTCACATATACACTCGGAGCAACACGATCAGAAAACAAAAACATTTGTATTTACGTAGGTATATGGACATCATTGATCTCGTAAGCCATGTCAACTATAAATATGCATGTAATATTTGCCGCATAAATAACATAGCAGCATTAAACGGTTTGCTCCTTACCTCTCCTAACTCGTCGTACTCGTCCTCGTACCGGCCTTCCAGGCTAAGAGTATCGCCGTCGACGACAAGGTCTGTGGAGACAACGCTCGGGAGGTGTCAGGTACGCCGGCAGGAGGCGGCGGGAGGCGCGCACAGACACGCGGGAGTCGCAACGCTTTATCATCCGGCGATTAGATAAAGCAAAATCGCTCAAACTGAGCGAGCGGCAGTAGGCAGCCGCACGCGCTGCCCGCGAGCCGCGCCCGGTACGTGCTTCCTTGTTATTGTTAGCGAGTGTTGACCGCGGCCCGCGACACCTCGCCGCTTCCGCCGCGACACCGCGACACCCCGACACCGCAGTACCTTGCCGCCTAAACCCCTTGATACCGCGACACTGCCCCACCATGAGACCGCGACACCGCGACACTGGTGACCTCCTTTACGCTGCACCTGTGCTTACGGCGCTTTATCGCTCTAATGCCATTTTAATTACCTACCTCACTTACCTCAGCCTTCAATGTGAAAATATCAACATTAAGAAGAAATTAGTTAAAATGAAAGACGTGATAGAAACAAATATCCTAACCTAATACTTCAAACGGTGAGTTTATTTACAATATATAGTAAACAGTAAGGTTAAAGAGTAGGTTAGTGCAGTTAGAGAAACGTGCGTGATGTGGGTGGGATGGACCAGTAGGCAACATGTCATAACGTTCTTATTTGATACCCTTACTTACTTGTGTATCGAACGAGTAAAATTTCTCTCTAGTAGGATTTTTGTAGTATTAACTGTAGATACGACACGTTAACATTTAATTTTATATAGTTTTCTATACCATTGAAAGACTCGCGACTAGCACGTGTACAGTAACGGAGATGTAGAGTAAAGATACTCACCGTAAATTCTACATTTGTTAGTGTAGTGTTACTACACTACACTACCTTGTTTATTTCTTTTGAATTCTACTTTTTAAGATTTTTTTATAATTATACAAATGCAATATGTTATATGTATGTACATATATTATTTAACTTAGTTTGCCCTAAAAGCATAGCTTGGGCATGTTGACATGTTATAATATCATAGACGCGCTTATTGTCAAAATCTTAAAATATAAAATAAACATGACACAGATATATATTTTGAGGTAGGCTTCTCATTTGATTTCCAATTTTTTTCTGAACTTCACAGTGTATCTCTCATAGGCAGGTAGGACATCAGACACCCACTCCAACTTCCTACCTACCTACGCTGCGTCTTCTCGACTAGAGAGTTCAGTTTGTTCCGAGGACAGTTTAGCTCATTATTCTACATGAATGTATAAATATATATAAATATATTAAATTAAAGTATATGGAGCCTGCTCACGAAACATATTTTAGAAATTAAAATAAAATATAATTATTATTGCTGTGCTTTTTTAACAGAAATATTTAAAGTATAAGTAGGAATTACTTATAGTCTGAAGTATACTCACAAAGGCTGCATTAATTTTGTTATTGCTTGATTATTCTCTTCGCCGGATATCCCACGGAATATATCCCAGTTTAACCAAAATTACATGGTTGTTGTGCAACAAATAATTTAGTTAAGAATACAATATTAATTAAAAACAATGCAACAGGCGGCCTCATCGTTAAAGTGAGAAGAGAAGTATTGTAATGGGAATGGAGTGTGTCAAGTAAATATGTAATAATAAACCATAAGTACCTATACATACATATGATTTTAGGAGGAAAATAACCTTTTAAACCGTTTTAGGGCTTCCTGTCTTAACAGGGAAATGGTACTCTAATAAGATCACTTTTTGTTCGTCTCTTTGTACGATAAGCTATCTTACTATAAGTCACATATTGCTGTGAGGCTAAAATTAATATTGAATACCCAGATCAGTAATGTCTTAAACTACAGACAAAATCAAACTTCTATAGTTCATTATCATTATTTTTAGTTTAAAAATTGTCGTTTAATCAAATATAACTTACTTTCAGTTGATATGGAGTTCTGAAACTTGGTGGTTAATTACGTACCTATAGTACAAGCAAACAGACACCCTTGAGCTATTGTTGCGCGAGAACTACCCGCGAGTAGAATTTTGGCTTCTTTGATAATTATTCTTCTTCCTCGCTCCCTCCAGGCTGAAGATCTCCTTCATTCTCTGAATGAAGTTGTAGGAAGTGTGGACAGTTTGATATATACTACCGTCTGCCGTCTAACCTTCTCAGGTTGACGTCCTGCCTTGGTCACGCTTACTCTATCCTTCACCCAAAACTATCCATGACCTCTCCAGCTGACGTTTTAATGATCGCCCAATTCGAAAAAACCCAAGATATATTCATGGCAAATGATGAAAAACT
This sequence comes from Dione vanillae, assembly GCA_037178615.1. Lineage (NCBI taxonomy): Eukaryota > Metazoa > Arthropoda > Insecta > Lepidoptera > Nymphalidae > Dione > Dione vanillae. The sequence goes on from JAZFAU010000025.1 coordinate 27,008, forward strand.
GTTTCGTGGTCTTCGACATCTTGTACTTCTGGCGCACCATAGAATATATAGTAATATTCTCTAACACCACTTCAATATTAGTTTGATTATAAAGAGTAGAGAATTGCTAAAACGAATGAGAGGAGGAAACAATCATTAGTGTCGATAGTGTCGATCGAGGATTAGCCTTTCTTCCATTGTTACTTTGACAGAATGAATTACTTCTGAAATTAGTTTTTAAGAGTTAGATTTAATTTTGAAGATGAGTGTCAGCCTGCAAATTAAATTAAAGGCTAATAGATATATAATAAAAAGTCGAAACGTCGCTATAATATCGCTCCGTTCTCTATTTTTTCGCCTAATTTAGAGATAGTTCTAATTTAGTGGTGAGATCCTTCTTATCAGATAATAATAATTAAAACATATTGATACCCCAATCGGCTAGTGTTAGAGTCTGTACGTGTATCACATTTACGTTTCCCAGTATACACCGCTCTAAGCACGCAGCTCGCAGACACGCTGTACACTCTAGCGCTGCGAGTGCAAAACGTTCGGTACTAACGTTTCATTCATGAGAGAGCAATGTTTTTGGTTTCATATTTTGATTACATTTCATTCTTTAAAAACTAATTCATATCAGAGTCGTTAGGAACTGAACACAATTCAGGGCACGCCGCGCCGTCACCTCACGTATTGTACGAGCACAACGCGTACTACTGCTTGCAGTATTTGCTTACCATTGGTGTAGGTTTACTTTATTGTATGTTTTATTAATAATACTTTCTGAAATAAGTTTCAGTTTCATTCTAAAAATTAACGTACTTATTCGTTTTACTCACCTAAATTACTATGTGAGCTGTTGTGTAGTTGTAATTTTAAAATATCAATTAACATACATTATGTGAAATTTATCATAATTATAGCAATATTGTTGTTTCAAGTACAAAAAATGTAGAGCCGTCGACCTAATTCACATTTAACTTAACAGCATAGAACTCGGCGCGGGCGCATGCGGAGGGTGGTCCGGGGGGGACAGGGGGGCGCGAGCGATAAGAGCGCCCTGTGTGCTCGCGCTGACCTGGCCCGAGCTCCCCCCCTCTCTCTCCCCCCGCCTCCTCCGTCGCCTACCGCGTCCCCGCACACTCCACCTCACTCGCACTCTACTCTCCTCATACATATTCTTGATTTCATACCTCAGCTTTGAATCCAAACAGCTTATCTTCCTTATAGGCTTCTCTAATGTTATCTATTAACATGAAATTTAAGATGATTTTCCAGATAGTTGTTAACTTTCCTACCTATAAAGATACATACTTCATACAAAGCCTCACATATCACGGACGCCTTACAATTTCACAACAGAGTTGCGTCTCGTCCCGTACGTGCTCGTACGGACGCGCCGCGACGCGTCTCTACGAGCGCGACGCTCACGACAGCCGCGGCGGTTCGTGAGAAGTACGTGTGCAATACAATGTTACATGCTGCCTCGCGCCTGCAATGCCTTCTCATTGTCTGTGCTAATACAAATCTCGAATATACGACAGCGAATAACAAGTTAAATATGATTTTTATTTTAAAAATTGTTGTTTTTTAATATCTTCACGCTTTATCCCGCGCATGGCAGAGTAGGCAGAGGGAACTGCAGGAATCAACGGAACGTACTGTTAAGACACTCTGTTCGACTACCACTCGGAGAAGATAGATCTTCCCCGAGTGGAATCGAACCCACAAACCGACGACTTTGCAGGTAGACGCTATGCTTCTGTACTCCGACGGTCCTCAAATAATTGTTGTCATAAGTAATTACGACAAAAGTCCTTTGAAAACAATTTGAGTATTGAATATCAATTTCGAGAGGAAAACATTTACTGTACCTAGAACTCTATCAAACAAATACCACTTCCATAGTTGGTTTGAGAAGACAGAAAAAAGCAGAGGTCTACTTATATAGGTAGGTATATCTTTGCTTTCGCTTTCCTCTAAAACTCACAAAAAACATACACACTTCGTCCCTAACGGGGTAGCCAGAAAGAACGGAGCGCCGAAGGCTGCGGTCCCTGCATACCTCTTTTGCCTCGCCTCTTCATACATGCTCTTGAGAGTCCTCACGCTTTTTACATGACCTTTCCTCCAATATCTTCGATACTGTGTTTTCGTAAGTTAACCGAGGTGTCTAATTACCTCTCTTACCACTCACTTTTGCTTCGTATACTTTAAATATTACTTTTTTACCATTCTTTCATCACCCATTCTTTCGACGTGTCCAAACCATCTGAGGATGTATTACAAGTAATTGTAATGTACATTCAAAATAAATATAATCCTATTAAACATTACATTGCGTCGCGCTCGCAGCTATCAGCGCCGTACAGTGTCTTTGCTTTTGTAATTGTAGTGATAACGAACAGGTTGAGTTTCGCACAACTTCACACAGATACATAAAATTCAAAGTAATATATTAGTTTTAAATAATTCAGTGTTATTTTGGTACAAGTCTAAATATTTTATAGATTATATGTAATGTAGTTCTAGTATAGCCAGTTTGGGTTATGATAGTGTTTTATATGAAAATCATACTGCAGTCTGAGGAGAAACTATGTTAGTGCTATATAGATATAACATACTATATTCATAATATCGGCCAAAAGATAATTTTGTTATGACTGGACACTACACTGCTCGGCACTACACTGGTAGTAGCTCTACTACAGCAACAACTTACATGTACGCCAAACACTTATCGATATCTCGATAAAGCGGGTATAAAGATTAACATTTATGAATGGTAATAATAAACCGTCTCTAATAGCATTATCTAAGGCGAGTCTCATCGCAGCGTCGTTAAAAAGTAGCAGAGAGATAAGACGTGTGTGTTTACGTCAGGAGGTCACAAGATACGGGCTTACGTAACACGCACACACACACAAAAATACACCCTCACATACATATGTAATAACATTTTTGGAACCATATTGTTAAAAAAACTCTTGCATATAGAATAATGCAAATTATTATTTAGTTAATTTCAATATAGTTCAAAACAAATAGAAAAATAAATGCATTCATGATTTACACTGCGTTGCGTTGCGGTCGTTCCGTAGCGCTGGTCGGCGGTCGATGTCGATAACGAGGCCGCGGCGATTACATTGAATGCGAGCACGGCTACATAACGCATGTAGACAGTACGTGCTGCCGACATACGGGAGGAATGTGGAGAGAGAGTACGAAAATAAAATTGTCGTTATTGTATTTCAAATTTCCTAAATTATCGCAGCTTAAATGTATTGGCATTGTTAAAGCAGACTGATTTCCGTAACTTGTCGTCCATGCGGCTGCGCCTCACCAGCTCCTTTGCCTTTTAAGCATGTTGATAGGTAATCTAGCCAGAACCAAGAGAACCAAGTTATGTCTTTCCAAAGCTCTCCCTACGTTGATTGAAGGTCCCTTCCTAAGGCTTCCAAAGCCTTTATATGGTAAAAAGTGACTAGGTCTTTTGATTACAGTCTTTCATGAAACTGTAATATTAATATAAACGTATTAAAAGAATCAGATACTTTCAGATAGATTTGGTGTCATATATTACGAGTATGATAGTGTTCACATATCTTAGGCTTTTAATTGGTAAAAGCACAAGATGTTTAAAATAAAAATAAGCAATTAACACTTCAAAATTATTTGACATTAAGTATATACAACGTATTTATTAATATAAAAATAATTATGTTTAATATTTATAAAAGACAAACTAAAAGTAATGTAAAACTGAGACGAAGTTTGTCAATTTGCCAACTAAATTATATGATAACGCTCATAACTTGTCTACACTCTAGAGTACTAGAACATATCTCTAAGACGCTATGAACGTGACGTAACAGACAGACTGGAATACCAACGAGGCTTCCAGGTTTGGTATCAACCAATAAAGCTGTTCTCATCTCTTGCTCATTAATAGCCACCATATGTTGCACTTGAAGACCGTTGTGTCACAGAGGCGAAGCGTCTGCCTGTAAACGCGACGGTTTGTGGGTTCGATTCCTGCGAGGGGAAGATGGAATTTTCATTACCATTTTCTTCACTCAACTGATCTGGTGAATGACTTTGAGTTCCGGTTTTGAGTTTCGGTGACTGATCTGGTGAATGACTTTGAGTTCCGCCACTCTACACACTGTGCCTTGAAAAGGCGGTGCGCGGGGAATGGAGTGTCTTCGCACTAGGTTCTCATGGTTCCTGTGGCTCACTCTGCCCACCTTGCGATGTGCAGATAAAGCGTGAAGCATTAAAAAATTGTTGCCCTTCACTCCCGTAATGATGATAATAATTATTTAGATAAATTATTTGTATCACAAACATAATTTTTGTATTTAATTTAAATTAGTTTTTAGTAAACAAACTTTATCACGAGGAAAGCCTAGCTTTTATCGCTAAATAAACATCGTGCCATTTAAAGTGTCTTTGTGTGTGCGAAACACTTTCTGCTGACTTACTTCTCTTCTACAAGGTATATTCGAGTGTTTAGAGTTTCAGTTAGGTTTTTTGCTTGCCTAAGTTAAGTGATATGCATCATATCTAAAGATATAACGTTAGTTGATGCAGGATACTCAGTATGTACGCGTGTGCTCTTCGTACATACTTATGGGGTACATGACCTAGAGCTCGGCTCGTCAGTTTGAGTCTAAATTAAACATAATATAAAGTAATAAAAAATGTCAAAGTATTGTTAATTGCCAGTAGCGCGGCGCGGCAAGGCGGGCGGGGTCAGGCGGTGCGGGCACGGGGGCGCGCGGGGGGGGGACGTGGGCACAGGGGGAGGGGCGAGGGGGGTCTCTGGTCTGATAACGGCTGAGCGCGACCTCCGGCCCTCGCTTCAAAATATTAATATCTTATTTATTTAAACTGTCGCCCCCTGCCATCCCCCGTCCCCCCGCCGACGAACGCCTCGGCAACAACAGGCCTTCATTAAAATTGTTTTTGTCAGAAAAAGTTGCTTTTAATTTATTACTTACGTATGTACGAGTATGTACCTACATGTACATATGTATACCTACATACCTATGTAGGTACATACATACACATTTGGGTATACATATTAGTTGACATTCATGCTTCTACTTTTGAAACATTATCATGACAATCAGATAAGAAAAGTTATTTCTTATTATCATTATGAGGATGAGATGAGGATGTCGATGAGGAGGGAAGCGATGAGGGAAGCGCTACTAATTAAGTACCTACACTCAAAGAATAATCTTGTACACGCACCCGCTCGAAGCAGAAGTCCTAATTGATTCGATAGATTTATTTCTCGATATAAAGGTATCTGTAGTTCTCCCGACATAGTCCACGTATACGCTCGCTGCTCACACTGTACTGTACATAACGATAACTTTCCACATCACTGCTCTGCTATGGGAACTTTGTTATTACAATCTATATATTCTGTCCTAATATGCTACAGCTTAAATGTTAACTTACGATGAAAAACACTTCTAAACAAATATTATAATGACGTTTTATTATGTTGTGGGTATGTAAGTCGTTGGTAATTTGCTATAATCGGATAAATATTAGCTGTAAATACTGGTCTGTGTGAAAGAGCATCGCTAATGGAGGACGTTTGAGACAATTGCTATTAAATTGTAAAGAGTATTAACGATTCTGTTATACAGTTACAGTATACCTTGCAGACGGTCCTCTGTCTAATGGCACGATATTAAAAAATAAGTTAATTTGCACGTGATGAGGCCGCATTTAACTATGTGAGTAAATAATATTGATTGGAATTGCGCAATATCGGTTAAATATTGATAAATCGGTCGTAAACCATAATATTTTTATAATAAAAAGAATTCAAATGTTTCACGCGACAGGAAATTATGAGATTATATATAATTATATGAATGAACTAAAAATTCTAATTGTAATAAAGTTATATATAACATAAGTAGTTACTCTAATATAAAGGAACGTACAGTAAAAATCGTTATCAACAGTGTACTCGTGTGTAGTTGTGGCTCGTCGTTGGGGCGGATGTAGCTCGTGGATGCCGGAAGTGGCTCCGTCGCTGACATGGCCGACGCCCGCCGAAGCTTCGACTGGATTGTGAATAATCTAACAAAAATTCGCAGAGGGTTGTGCCCTTTGTCCTATTGTTTTTGGTCTCGTTCCAAAGTAATTAGTCACTAAGTAGTTAAGTAGTTAGTAGTAAATATGAGTAGAACTATGTAAATATGTAAGTAAATCCCTTACCAAAGATAGGAGTTAACAGGTTGTAAGAAACTTAGTGTAAGTGAAAGCTCGGTTCTCTTACAGGAAAATTGAATCAGACTTAATAATGAGACGGGAGCTTAACATTATTATGCTTTTATAATTTTTCTTTTGTTTATGATTAGTTTATACAAGCACTACGTCGATCTCAAACTTTGGTCACCTTTTCCTTAGACTGATTAAAATAACGTGTCACGTTTAATTATTTTTTTCTAACTTATCCGGTAACTGTTTGCGGCTTGTACTAATTATAATTAAAAAATATTCCCGTTACAAAAATATTAGCAAAATGTAAACTAATTTGTTTATTTTTAAATACCGTAAGCGTTGCTGACAGTTTAATGAACAAGCGTTATTAATAACTAGATGTCACTGCACATATTATAGCGCGAAGTAAAAGAAAACAATATTAAATATTTAATTAACATAAATCTAAAAGCCCTACTAAAATAACCCACTTATATTTCCTTTTTTTTCTAGCTCCACGGTTTGTCCAGCATATTGCAGGGTGGGCAGAGGGAACTGCGGGAACCTAGTGTTAGACACTCCGTTGCTTAGTCCCTGCTTTCCCGTCCCCGCTTCTTACATATACTTAGGTACATATTAATTAAAAATCAACTTAGGACTGCAAAAAATTCTTTACGTAACTAAAACCTACAACACTACAAACAGTAGGTAGGTAACCGTTCTAAAATGACATAGTTACCATTATTTTGGTTAGTAAAGTATTAAAAATAAGTTTAAATTAAATTAATATTATGTGTTTATTTTTAGTCGAAGAATACATACATACGTAGGTACTCGTAGGTTCAAATTGCCATAACGGTCGTTCCGGTGAACCATAGTATTATAACGCAGTCAGCACTACCGCGGCTACAGTACTCGCATCTACCTACTTACATTACATCGTGAGCACTGAGTCGACAACATGCGGGCGCGCGGGCGTTGGGACCACGGAGTAGTCAAGAAAATATTATTTCACATACTTATATAACGACCCATTCAAAAACACCAGATTATTTCCATGATTTAAAATAATTTTCTATTTGGGCTTTCATTTATAAAAAAAATAATTATATTTTTAATATAAAACGGTTCAAGAATGAACTACCAATATTGTGTTTTCTTTGTTTTTGGCAACAGTTCTTTAGTAACTCACTGTCAGTCATAAATGTAAGCAACAAGTATGTAGGTACGCCGATAGATGCAGTAGTACTCACACGTTAGCTTAACCATCTGGATAGATGATGTCACTTGATATCGGAGACCGGATATATCACCCATAGATACTTTGGCTGTTTTATAAAGTAGGTGACCTTAAGTGCCCTGTAACTATTATATTCATTGAGTACCTTAAGGAAGGATAAAAATACTCTCTTGCATTCCCTGTATTCAGTATATGGTCGTACCTATACTGTCCTCCTCTGCCTAAGAGACCTCTTAAAATGCATATTACCGCTTCATTTCTTCAGTTTCAGCACCCTAGCAAGGTCTGTATAGGTAGATCCCTAGTTACTATTTCAAAGCTTATATATTGCATTTATTGATGCATCCTCTTTCTCTTTATAGTTTCTTTATGTCCAGTAGATAATTACTCGTACTTACAATGTACCTACTGCCTGACAGCCACTGGTCCGTCCAGTACAGCACACAACAGTGCCTGTGCTGCGCAGGTAAATACAGAACAATAGGCACGTATGACGTGTGTCAGTGTGTCAGCCCGCAGGTAGTCGCTTCTACTCCTGTTGCGGTTCCCACAGAATTCTGCGTAACTAATTAGCGTATTATATCTAAGACAAAAGAAAACGTTTCATTCCGCTTAAAGTTGCGTATTCCTGAAAAATGGTAATCCTTTAGAACATCACCGGCTTTGAACGTATTACCAAATACCGACTTATAAGTATTATTCTTTTTACAATTTTTTTGATATTAGTCATAGACTACAGGTAAATTTCAATTTTGCAAAGAATTGTGTAAGTAGGTCTCGTCGCTAACACGGTGCTTCTGAGTTAATTTTAATATTTGGATGGCAATATACTGCAACTAGAGTACATAGGTACGTACGTAATATAATAATTTGGATGTATCTTGATAAGAACGCGCCTACGCCATAATGTTCAATTAATTTGTTAAATAAAATTATAAAAAGAACTACTTTCTGTTTTTGATCACTTGTATATCATTGTGTCACAAAGTCTTTAAGAGTCATACTTCAAGTGCTTAACATTAAAACGTCCCACTTTAGACAAATTTAACCCAAAAAGATAAATTTTGTGTAAGAATTTTCTTAAATTATCTACTTACATATTAACAATGATGACGATGTTCTCATTACAGTGAATAAAACTGCATAGGCTTACCGCGTCCCTTCCCTCAGTACTAACTCTTATCGCGCAAGGACGCGACGCCGCAACATACCAACATAATACGCACGTCTGGCAAACTGCTACATGTCGCTTATATGTCTTCAGGTTCAAGGCGAGCGCCGAGCTGCCAATCATTACTTAGGTGTAAAAGTAGCCTTTTAGACGACATACGGAGCTATGGAGATTAGGTTAGGAGTCTACAAATAAGTTTTGTTAAGCCTAAGTGTCAGCAAGCTTGTGACAAGGTCTCGTGCGATACGAGCGAGTTGCACCATGTTGCCAAAACTCAGATAACGTGAATGACGGGTCCACACCACACATGTTGTTGGCACAACTCAGCTCGCTGCTGGGCGTCGTCGTCGACATTTGTTTATTGTTTTTGACAATCGCTGCATTTTTTGCAGAATGTTGTTGTGGTGTAATCATAATTGGCTCCGAGGCGAGCCTGCGTAATCCGTATCTCCAAACAAAGGCTGAGCCACACGACACGAGGCGGCGCGGCGGGGAGTCCGCGACGCGTCGCACGTTGTACGCGTTTTTTGGCCGCTTGATACCCGGAATAGAGATCGCTGTTCCCGCGCAGATTTACGCCCGAACTGTTAATATGATAAAATTTATTGGTTCCCGGGAGAAAGCTCGCGGCGGACATGTTTATAGTGCAGACCGCGCGGCGCTTCACGGAAACATAGTAAACGCTGCGATGCTGTGATCGGCGATGACAGACGTTATGATTGCCCCCTGCAGTTTTATTGCCGTTTTTGTCACCTTCCTTCATATTTAACTATGTCCTGAGCTCGTCGAAGTCTCTCTCTTGAGCCATATAATTTAGTAGTCACACTAGACGCGTCGTATTCGAATCCATAAAATATGAAGAAAATGATAACCTACTTAATGAATCACTCAGTAGACAACTAATATATATACCTACTTATGTTACGTTAGAAACATATTAAAAGATTTTTTATAACACTACTTAGTAATATTATAGCATTTTTAAGTTAAGGTCAATGGTTTAATAAGTGCCTCAAAAAGGTAGGTAAGTAGGTATATGAGTTTGTCTAGTTAGAGTAGGTAAATACTACCGCGGGTAGTGTCTGATCTCTGGTCTCTGGTGTGTACGTCTCTGGTAGGTAGATGCCTATAACAGTGTGTAAGGGTGGTGTAGGTCGGCGTGCGATAACGCGCACACGTGCTGATATTGCTTATCTGCCTCCTTAGCGATCAGCTGAGAGCTTGCAATCTATTCATTGGAGTATATTTACTATGTAGCATAGCGCAGGCTCCCTGCTGGACGCGTGTCACGAACACTTGTGTTGACAAATATGGCGATACTAAATCATCAAAATAATAAGTAAATTGCAAGAAATGTCATCAACATTAAAATATTCCTTTATATTTATAAAGAAATATTTTATATTTAGATTATTAAAGCTCAAGCTTAGAGTTGCAACTTACAATGGGGTAATACTAAATAGGATTAGTCTATACAAATTCAGTGATGGGCTTTTTGGGTTTCATAGTTTCCTAACACGAAGTGCTCTAACAGTACGTACATTACGGTAAGTAGAGGGAGTGAGGCTCCAGCCCCTCGGAACCCGAGTGGGAGCGGGTGCGGGTACGTCAGGAGGCGGCGCCGGCGACCGCGCCAGTCCGCGCGCGATCGTCACCGAGAGTGCACGTGTCGAGTGACGAGTCGGGTCGGTAATTAGTAGTCATCTGACGGAAGTGTGGAGTTTACGAGATATTATGTTGCACGATGCGTGGTCGTCCGCCTGGCACCGCCCTGAGACCTTCGAGCTGGACGACTACATCGACGAGGTGAACAACAACTGCCTCAAAGGTTAGTGCCTGCTCCCACACATGTCGGTACTCAGTACTTAGTAGAACCATAGGGAAGTATAGGTGATATACAGCTTGTACGTGAGTTGTCGAGACTTGTGAATTTTATCTTACATGTATTACAACGTTATACCTGTTATACTTGTATTCAATGTATTTATGAACTAGTCTGTTATTGTACGTGCATACTATGTTCAACGAGCTTAGAATATTTTAGTATAAAAAAGTATCATTTACAAAATATATCAACTGCGGCGTGTTATGTACGAGTCTCATAGGACGCGGAAACTGGTAGCAATAAGAATGATAATGCCTGTTGTCTGTTGCTGTTGTCTGCACACACGTGCACTAGCCGGCCAATGGGAGCCCCCGAGTAACGGGCCGTCTAACTTGTATGCGCAGAGGGCGAGGCGGAGTGCGGAGGTGCGGGGGGCGCGGGCGGCGCGGACAGCCCGCCCCCGCTGGGGTTCGGCTACGCCCCCGGCGGCGGCGGCGGCCTCTCGCCGTCCCACTCGCGCAGCTACCAGGAGCTGCGGCCGGCGCACGCGCACACCTCGCACACACACGCGCCACACGCGCGAGACATGCAGACCTACGCGCATATCGAGGAGGCGCTGTTCAAGTCCCCCGCGGGGGCGGCGGCCGGGGGCTCCACCGACGGCGCCTACCTTCGCGGGCGCAGCCCCGAGCTGAGCCCGTCGCCGGAGCGCCGCGACGACTACCGCGCGCTACACTACGAGCCCTACGCGCCCGCGCCGCCTCCTCCCTACACGCACGACCATCATCATCACGTCGATGGGTAAGTTATTTAAACTTTTTATTATATGTAATGTTTTTTATCGCAAATATGTACTAAACTTACTGAAACACAACATTTAACTTGGTATAGGAATAGTCTGTAGAGAACGTTAAATAGAACTTGCAAATTATTTTACCTAGGTAGTAAGAGTTACTGAGAAAAAATATTATAAATAAAACAATTCGGCGAAAAATATATTTTTGAACACATAAGATGCGGAGTGTTCCGACTCTAATAGTGTCGTACATTAGATGACGCGCGCCGTCTTTAGCCTGCCACCTCACTGCCTACTTGCTCGCGTCTTATCTTAATTACTCCTCCGCAAAACATTTAGAACGCTTGCTTATTTAACTTTCCCCAAAATTAACATTGACAGTAATTTCTTATATTTTACGGTATAATATTTGCATCTATAGCCGAATAGATGTCCATGGTGTTGCGATTCCCTCTTGCCTACCTTATCTCGCTATAAGCGGGATAAAGCGTGAAGCTATAAATTGTGGGACTAATAATTTTGGGACACAAAAATTAGTTTTTAAAAACTAAAACTAGTTTTTAGTAAATTGTGTCACAACCCAATCCCTTTAGTATCATCATAGACATCTGTCTCTAATATCATACTTATCGTTCTCCACTTACTGTCCAAATAGTGATCAATGCTAACATAAATCAACGGTGCTTTTAAGTTAGTGCCATTTAATTACCGTCTAGCAATCGCAAGGATTAGACAAGAGGGCAAGACTCAAATATACTAGATACCTCACGATCCTACTGTCAGGTCTCTCAGGCGAATAAACCAAAAACCTGCGCTACTTAGCCGTATCGTTACGACGGATGAAGGATACTTACGATATAAAATTAATAAATTAATTATTATTTTGTTTAAGTATATTAGTAAACTATTGAATTGTCCTCCTAATGCATGTCGCAGCGGACGGCGCTGAGCTCGTTAGTGAAGATTTGAAGTAAACGTGTTTACTTTGTGTTGTTACTCATACGCGAGTTAATATGAATCATAAGTTATTATAGTTTTTACTGAAATAATTTAATTTAATAAATAAATATCGAATATTTACTCGGAACGTACCTACTAGGTACATTGTAACAGTCTATCTGTTAACACAGCTAGTGAATGCAACGAAGTAACAGACGTAATCTCTGATAGATCTGCTAACTTTTTACTAGAATAAGTAACTCTAAGGCAGTATAATGAAGTGTGCAAAACATAACCCAAAACAGCCCTAAATATTCACATTGTCATTGTACTGTTTTTGTTACATTTATAGGTATTTTTTCTACAAGCTTCTTTAATCGATCGTAATCAAGATATATATCGTCCGAATCGCTCTAAACAGCAACAAATCGCCGCGCTGTATGGCTCGGTCGGCAGCGATAGCCGCATTACTCAAATAATTACGCGTAAAATTATGCAATGCTGATAAAATTACACAACTGTTACATCTAAAGGCACTCTTATCGCTCTCATCGCTCGCATCTCGTATCGCAGGACTGCGCTTATCAGACGAGACCACTGCTGAGTTATATGCATACATATTGATATTGTTACAGCTACGATATATATGTATATTAATGAAGAAGTTTTTCACGACATAATAGTCTTCTAATTTAGTCGTTTTCCTTAAATCGAAATTTATGCTAGGTATCTAATATGAGTGTCCCTGCATTACCATAGTAGTATGTTATTATACAGTGTACAGTATTATCTCGTGGTGGTAGTTGTCGGTGTACAGTGTACAGTCGCAGGCGCTACGTGCCGCCGCCCGCGCTTGTGACACGCCGCATTCCAAGCCGTCACGTGCGGCGCTCGTCGCTCGCCGCTCTACACTCGAGGCAATGCACAGTAGTTTTCCATTATCAAACATAATGTCGAACATTATAATTATTTATAGTTATTATTTCGAAATGCCCGTTTGGTTGAATATTTCAAAATTTATAATCTTAAAGTCTGACAGTTAGCACGTCCCGTAAGGAATCCAAGGTTGAAGCTGTTCTGATATATGTACCTACATACCTTTACTCATTGTGACAGACTCAGATGGTTGTAGCCAGGCTTGTGTATCTATTTATACATATATAGTAATTATTTTCATTGTTTTACCTACAATGGTCAACAAAGAACGAATTGCAATCTGCAGTTTTATTTAGGTGAAATATTATTGCTTCTCTATTGTCCCTGAGGACAAGACGAAATTCAAGCTTATTCTGTGCACACACAAATATACGCAAATTGGTTACATTATAATCCTCCTCTCGTCTCCGTCGTCAATTCTGTTCCAACAACAAGTAGCAAGCACCCAGCAGGTCCTCATTACGGAGTCGCTCTCTGCGGTCGGCGCGTAACGGCCTGCGGTCACATAAGTGTTATTTTTATTAACAACTCTAATAAGTAATTAAAAATAACGTTACTCTGCGGTCGTGCGACATCATTTTTCGGTTGAACACGTCACTTCAATACGTTACCCGCTTGTTTATTATTAGTTTAATAAGAATCCAGTTTAGGTACCTACCTATTTTGTATAGGTATAGGTAGTCATTTAAACTCAACCTACTTGTGAATTTAAATTAAGGAAGTTATTGTTATTGAGTAGGTAGGCTCGTTTAATAAAATTTTATCTATTTCGAGTCCAAGGCTTATTTATTTATAAAAGAATGTGTAACTGTACGATCATACTTATGATTTTTTTAACTTAGGTATACATGTACACATGTATACATAACTTCACACTTTGTCCCTATCGGGGTAGTCAGTGATGACGGAGCGCTAAGCGCTGCGGTCCCTGCATACCTATTTCTCCTTTTTTATTGTCACTAACCAAAATCCACGTGATCTTCCTCTAGTACCTTCGTCATAGCGTTTTCATGGGTCCGTGGTTGTCTCCCCTTACATTTCTTACCATAACTTTTTTTATATATACACGTAGTACTATTACAACATTTAGATGGTGTTTTAATAATATTATTATTTTATTGTGAGCTTCACTCTGTATCCTGCATACAGCAAAGTAGGCAGAAGGAAAGTAGTGTCAAAACTATCCGTTTCGAAGCTTTACACCCAATATACAGCGTTTTACTTATTTTTATAACAAAAGAAATGAAAATTGAAAAATTTTTAGATTATAAGCTTATTAAACATTAGGCAGTAAGTCAAGTCTAGTAATTTACTCGTATTACAAAATATTGTAACATGCTCGGGGAATCAATTATAAAGCAACAGTTCCATAGAGTACAGTGTAGTGTAGTGTAGTATAGTATAGTGTAGTGTAGTGTAGTGTAGTGTAGTGTAGTGTAGTGTAGTGTAGTGTAGTGTAGTGTAGTGTAGTGTAGTGTAGTGTAGTGTAGTGTAGTGTAGTGTAGTGTAGTGTAGTGTAGTGTAGTGTAGTGTAGTGTAGTGTAGTGTAGTGTAGTGCTGGAGTCCAAGTTTGGTGGAGCGTTGTTATCGCGCAATTAGCGGCGCCTGCGTGACGTGTGATGTACATACGTGTACACGCACACACACGTACGTATGTACATGTACATGTAGGTAGGTACATGTGTGTGCGGGTGTGCGCGTGTGTGGGTGCGAGCAATCGAGCGCAAAGTGAGTACATTTAATTGCTCCGCTCGCAGTTTATTTTTGTAATTTTATTGTTCTTGAAAATTAGTTATCTAGCGTTCCCGGACACCGCGAGCTAGAGCGGTACACTCGGTCTACGGACACTACATGTTAGGTCACGACTGACGACTTTAGTATTTGGAAACGATTATCGGGATTACATACGTACAGCCTTTCTCGAATAATGAACAGCTTATCCAAAATAAAATAATTTTATTAAACCACAACTAGTACCTAAATCCTAAGATTTTTGACGAAAATTATTTTTATTTACAATCTTATATTTCCAATACTTGTGAAATGATCTTACAAAGGTATTCGATGATACCTTTTAACAAAATATTTATAAATATAATTTATGAGGACCGTCGTGGCGCAGAGGCGTAAACGTTTGCCTGTAAACGCGACGGTTTGAGGGTTCGATTCCCACTCGGAGAAGATGGATTTTTCTATTTCCATTTTCTTCGCTCTGGAAACTAGGCATAGCGCGGCGATGAGTTCCGCCACTTAACACGCAATGCCTCAAATAAGGCGGAAAGCGGGGACAGAGAAAGCAGGGACTAAGCAACGGAGTGTCTTAACAGAAGGTTCATATGATTCCTGCAGTTCCCTCTGCCTACTCTGCGATATGTGGGATAAAAGCGTGAAGCTATAAAAAAAAAATATTTTTCAACTCGATATGATAAAATATATCATACGTTTTTAAATATTCTTAAAAGTTGAAAATTAATTTTTGTAAACTTATTCATAGGTAGTGGGTATGGTAGTACTTTAGGTATTGCGCCGTTTTTAACATTGGTAGGTATAAGTAATAGGAAGTCACGACTAAGTTCTTTCAAATAATATTTACTACGCAATATTCGATAGTTCATTTTGTCGCATTGAGTTATACTCGTATATAGGTACTTCCTAGAAAGATTGTCAAATGAATCAGTGCTCTTTGACTCACATCGGTTTCCATAATTGAATCGATTTTGAATCACGTGACGGACGAGATCTCGACTACGGCCTCGTAACGACTTAGAATTAGAAATAACTAACGATTCGATATTATAACTATGATTGCATCAATGTGTATGGTTTTGATGTAACACGATCTGTACCAGCTCCATACGTAGTGGACATGTGCTAAGTAATGCCTGTTGTGATGTGGAAATAAAACACGCTACTCTCCTATTATAATAAGGTAGGTAGTAGGTAGTCAGTGTATGTATGTTAAGGGAAATATTTGTGTTTGTAAATCAATTTGGTAATAAAATAATATTAAACAAATTACACGATCCTATGATATGTTAGTAAAATTGTTATACAGGTTTTGGTTGGTTGGTCAAGGCACTTTAAATGACCTGATTGTAAATATCAAAAAAGGAGAAGATTAGAAGGTTTTAACAATTATTTCAAGGATCTTCAAGTTTTCAGTACATTTGCAAATATTAGTGAAATGCGACCGCCGTCTGTCGCGTACAGCGGCGCTAGGATGCAGGCCAGCGAGAGCCTAGTGCCTACTTACTGTGTATCGATACGGTCAGAGCTATTACATTACGCCTGTGTGTGCGTGTGTTCTACGAAGTTCTGAAATGAGTCGCACTTCCGTCGGACTGTTACGACCGACCTACTAACGTAACTTACCTACCTACCTACTAGTAGTACTCGCACTCAGCTCGCTCGGGTCGCGGCAACTCACTACTTTATTTTATTGAACACTGCCGCAGCAAGTACCGGCGGTACTATGCGTCGCGCCGCGTCGTACAGCGCACCGTGCGTAGCGAATGAGAAGGTAATTTTTACGCAGGTACAGGTATTTTATGGTTTATGGTCAAGAATGACTCGCATCGTCATACTTACTTAATGTAACGTATAAATACTGTTTTACCTATATGCCTACTAGGTACTGCTAAGTTATTTATTTTGCACTTGCATCAGACACTTTAAAGAACTAGAAAATTGAACGAAATAAATCATACCTACTCATGCTAACCAGCTTAACTATTCAAAAAAATCTATTTTGTACGTTCGCGTTAAATGTATGTACACATAACGACCCACTTTTTGTTCGATGTTAAACAAAAGGTATTTGACGATCTGGGGATTAATTTATAGCAAATGCTCTAAGTAGTTGAGCAAACGCGGGCCGACGAGAACACCTTGTGCAAATATGTGGGTAGGGACACTGAGGGCTTAGTGGAGCTGAGTTCAGGCTTTTTTCGTTCAGAAACAACGGAAGAGTATAAAAAATACAGGGATTGTTTGCAAAGCAATGTGACTCGCGAGGCGCAGCCAGCTCTAGGTATTGTGATGCATAGTTAACTACAAACTGCTCTCTACAATAAAATTTGTAGTTAATTATGTATTGAGACGAAACAACTTAACGTTCCATGGATTCACCGTGCGGGTGCCCATCGTGTTGTAGGAAGAGGAGCTCCGAGCAGCGCTTGGGACTTGCGACCCAAGTGTAGGTTTAAAGGGCCCCTTTAAAATGCATTAACGCTCACCTTCACTGTCCGAGCTCCCCCACTATCTAACCAAATTCGAAATGATTCTGCTAATGCCGCCTTTGAAGTGCGTTCTAGAAATGTACTTATATTAGTAATAGTTCTAGACAGGCCGAGATCTTTTAGTAAACTATAGAGTGATTTCGCTGTTATACCTCTCGCTCCTACTTCAACTGCTTATAAGCTAGCTCTAAACCTATTCCTGATCAGTTCGTTTGTAAGATCGAAATACTTATTGAGTTTAAGGTGGTGACTTTTCGGGATATTTGTTTCCCACGGAACTGTAAGTTCTACCAGAACTACGCGTTTTAGGCTTCGAGAATAAAGAAAAATATCCGGTCTGGATGACGGAACACATCTTCAGGGATTCTATACTGTAATAATAAAAGTATTTTTTTTTGTTGTACTTATATTATTATTTACTACAATAGTTCTCCTTATAGTTCTCGTGGAAACAAGTAAAAACAGCCTAGAAAGCCCGATTATTTGCTATAAGTTGAATGTTGGTACGGGATAGAGGTATCCCGACCTAGAGTTTGCGTCAAATTTAAACAAAATCACTCGTATTGAAAATCTAATTATTTTCTATTAAACTATAGGATTTAATTAATGAAAATAACAACATATAATATTAATACGAGGTGCCATTTACTGTTACACAGGAAAATACAACTAACTACTCCAAACGAACGCTATTTTAAAGTAATGGTAAATATGATCATAACGCTAACTCTGATACATACATACGTTACACTTATTTTAGATTTTTATGTAATAATAAACTAATAAACAAAATAAAATGATAAACGTTTGGAAATAGAATGTGTGAGTTTAATGCTTGATAGTTCAGGCTCTATCGCCCTCCCGTGATATACCTGACAGTGGAGTTAAATTAAAATTCGTTTCAAGTACGTACATTTAAGTACTTAGTTATCAAGGTTATATTGCACATATAATGACATTATAGTTAGACAAGCCAATACTCAGGTATATGTACTAACTGCTGGCTAGTTAGAACAAATGTATGTATAATGATCCCGCCTCAGAGATGCGCCTACGCATCCTCGCCGCCGCCGCTCTGTACCTACACATGTACGTGAGAACTGAGAACTTATAGTTGGCGCATTTTTATCACACGCCCTTGGTCCGATGTAAACAAGTGAAATGTAATGCTGCCACTTGTTGCGTTGCGTTGTTGGACGACGGCGCTGTTATACGAACTAACGCAGCAAATATAATTCATTTTTGCATATGTATATATATATATATATATATATATATATATATATATATATATATATATATATATATATATATATATATATATATATATATATATATATATATATATATATATATATATATATATATATATATATATATATATATATATATATATATATATATATATATATATATATATATATATATATATATATATATATATATATATATATATATATATATATATATATATATATTTATATAGGAGTAAGCTAATATAGAACTCATTTTATTAATTAATCGTAAGAGCTGTGACTTTGTGAGTCAAAGACACAAAGTACCTACGTGCTGTAATTAATATGTAATATATATATATATATATATATATATATATATATATATATATATATATATATATATATATATATATATATATATATATATATATATATATATATATATATATATATATATATATATATATATATATATATATATATATATATATATATATATATATATATATTTATATAGGAGTAAGCTAATATAGAACTCATTTTATTAATTAATCGTAAGAGCTGTGACTTTGTGAGTCAAAGACACAAAGTACCTACGTGCTGTAATTAATATGTAATATATATATATATATATATATATATATATATATATATATATATATATATATATATATATATATATATATATATATATATATATATATATATATATATATATATATATATATTACATATTAATTACAGCACGTAGGTACTTTGTGTCTTTGACTCACAAAGTCACAGCTCTTACGATTAATTAATAAAATGAGTTCTATATTAGCTTACTCCTATATAAAAATATATACCTATGTTTAATTTATTTTTATTTGTGTTGCTTATAAACCGGTCACTTAAACATCTAAATCATAAGAAAAATAATTTTCTTTATATTCATATAGATATGCAAACAATTATGAAGTATGTTGTGTTTTGTTTGATTGTTATGGTCATGCACGTAACGCAGTACCTACTTGGTAACCTCTCTGTATTACCTAAGGAAGTGAATCTAGAGATGAGTCACTAGATTTCGCATATCTCCCTCAACTAGGCAAGTAGATTGAATACCTATAGGTATGGCAGACATATGTATTAGACATAGTGGTAGGAAGCTCTAACCGTGGGTACACAATACAATGTACGCTGTACACGGTCATTAGACGTCGGGACGTTGGTTATTTTCCTCCTGTAATTAAAACAATAGGCAGCTGTGTACCTACTTGAACAGGAAATCTCGAATATTACTGTATAAACAACTTAATTAAGCCGCAGAGCAAACAGAATTAGGAATGAATAACGCCAAATATTGAGACACAAACAATGGACTCCGGCGACGCGACGTCAACAGCTCGTTACAATGTTACACATTAACATCTTTACAAGTAATGTTAATTACTTTCTTTGAAGCACTCCCATGTTTACTGTTTGTCTAATTAATCTGGTTTCTAAGCTCTACAGTCGGTTCAAAAGATAGTTTCCTTAAAAATAGAGCCATGAGGCGAGTAGGCAAGGGAGGCGAGGCGAGACGAGGCGCGGCGCAGGCAGGTGAGGCGCTAGCTTGTTTGCATATCCTCACTTTTTGTAAACTAACGCGCTATTTTACACGTTTTAAGGGCCCTTTGGATCGTTTCTAAATTTGTACGATTTTTTGTGAGCTTCGAGTGACGAGTTAAGTGTCTCGAAATGAGTTATTTGTATAGGCTCTTAGCGTTCCGGTGCGGGACGTCGATGATGCGCAAATACGACGCGGCTTGTTGACTGCGACGACTCTTTGTTACTATACGATACGTCGTACGATGCGGCCGCTTGATATTGGTGCGATTCCCTAAAGACTTGTGTTCTGCGAGGCTCTGTGGGCGGGCGGTCGCTAATGTTGTGGCAATGCACGTATTGTAAAGTCATGGTACCGTGATGGTGACCATATGTAGGCGCTAATTAGCGAGCGTGTTGAGGAAGTGGCGCGTGCGCACGTGCGGGACATTAGGACGGACGCAGGCCTGCGGGTGCGGAGTCCCGCTAGGTGCTCTATGCTTTCCTGTACTGTTTCCTGTCTGTACCTTTCCTATCTAAGTAACGAACTGAAGTAACGTAACATGCGGGCTTCTCATTTATTTTAAATTACAACACACATTACACTTTCTAAGTAGATATTGCTTTTACCTGCCGATGATACGCGATTTTAAAAACTTTGCATGTTAATTTATTTTTTAAAAAAAATATCAAAAGGCAGATCCTCTTCAAGATTAACAGTGGCTATATTTTTAAAAATTTCTTTATTTTAAGTAGTATCAATAATATTCGCACAAAATATTTAAAGAACTTTGAAAATTTGAACGTAGCGGGACTCGAACCATCGCCTTTCTATCCTCAGTGTGGATTAACACTTTAAAAAAAAAGTCACAAAAATATTTAATAAAAATAGCATTCTCTCGCCAAACGATTGTTCTTTGTAATGGTCTTTGAGTAGCGGAAATTTGTAAAAATCTCCCTACAGAGATGCTTACAACGAAATAAGTTGTATAAAGTATATAAGAATTTCGACGCAGCGTGATGAAGAACGCATGGCTCACTGGTAAGAGCGCTTGCGCGGTTCGCAAGAGGGCGCGGGTTCGAGTCCCGCTGCGTTCAAATTTTTATATATTTTCTTTAAGTATTTTTTCAATCCTCACAATCTTTTCTTTATATAAAAATGTACCTAACGTGTGCTCGATATGTTGTCGTGACGCACACCTCGCATATCGTCCTTATTAAAACAATAACATAAACATACGTACAGATGAGTAAGGAACTAGACGGGAGTAGGTAAGTGTTGTCGCTAAATGTTTATATAACATTAGTATATCCGGGTTCGAGTTGCGCCTTGTACGGCACTCCCCCGCGCTCCCCGCTCTCCCTCGCACTACGAGGCGCTCTCTTTAAGTCTATCTCATCAGGACACAGACAAAGACGACAAAAAAATCTATTACATATGACTTGATACGTGACTTGCCGTTAAAATTGTTCAAAAAACGGACAAAAGCACAACTTATTAGCAAAAGTTGTTATAGGGTTGATGATGATATCAATGACAAAAACACGTGGAGTTGATCAGTTCTGCGACCAGTTCCGCTCAGGTTAGACGATACTTGTAATACTTTCATTGTATGCAAAATTGTTATTTCATTTAAAAGATGTGCTGAGGAGTTTCTTTCTTCATTTCTTCTCCTCCATTACAAAACACCTTTCCGAAATTGTAGTAGATAAAAAGTTGACGTGCATAAGTAGGTATATCTGTGGTACCTACATGAATATATGAATGTCTGGTGAAATAAATCATTATGTCTTTTGTTTATTTTGCATTGGGAATATGATATTGAGTAGTGGATCCAACTGTCAATTTTCAACGTCTTTAAAATTGAGTGTAGGTAGTAGGAAACGGAAAGTTAAGCTAAGCTGTCTTCTTATAAAAATTAGTAGGGAGCTTATAATCATACTATGTGGTTGAAAGAATTTCCTCATTTTAACTTATAATAATATTTCGCATCAGTCATAGGTATTATGGAAAGGAATTAAGTGTTAGAGTTCGATAACAGTGATATAATTCGAAATAAAGCCTATTTTCGTCGTTAAAGTACGTAGATTGTAATAAGTAGCCATCACTAGTGCATGTAAATGAATGCAAGCGGGCCGAGGGCGCAGTGAGACGTCAGGAGGGCGACGGGAGGAGGTCGGGGAGGGCGGGGGAGAGGGAGGCTTCGATAACACATCTACTTCCGAAACGTTCCGAACCATTAGGCGCGCTCTACTTGTGCCAGGTATAGGTACGGACTACATCCTAACAATATAATGTGTGGCGGCGAAGCGACACAAATTCAATGAATAGTGTTATAAGAAAATATTCGTAAAGAGAAACTTGGTTTACGTGGATTTTATGACATTCGACAAGCCATTGTATTGGTTCCGCATAGACCTTTAGATATGTAGATATAGCAAATAGAATGGAAAGTCAAGACACTCGTTTGTGCCAGGACACTCGTTTTGTGTCTGAGTTCGAGACTTTGCCTGTTGAGTGGTGAAACTCAACGTCGTCGGAACATTCAAGTCATGATAGATGGTCAATAATTGTCATATGAGTACATACCTACCTACTTAGTACCGAATACATACCTACCTAGTATCGAAGACATACCTGCCAAGTATGGAATACATACATACCTAGTACCGAATGCTAGACTCTGATCGTATGGTTACAGGTGATGAATGAATTGGTATTGTTTCCGTTACGCACTATGACTTTGGAACAGTGACGACTTAAAACAGTATGTTAGCAGTCTTATATATAAAGATATAAATAATACTATATAAGTACTATAATTTCGAATCCCACTAGGTATTACATAATATATAGACTTAAGAAGAATACCTATATCAGAATGAATCAAGTGATCAGTCATGGCGCAGAGGCGTAGCGTCTATCCGTAAACGACTTGTAAAGGACTTGTGAGTGGGTGGGTTCAATTCTCACTCGGGGAAGATGTATTTTTCTTTTTCTATTTTCTTCGCTGTGACAACTAGGCAAAGCGCGGCGTTAAGGTCCGCCACTCAACACGCAATGCCTCGAAAAGGCAGAAAGCAGTAACAGAGAAAGTACGGGCAAAGCAACAGAGTGTCTTAACACTAGGTTCCTACGGTTACAGCAGTCCCCTCTGTCTACCCTGCTATGTGCGGTATAAAGGGTGAAGACATAAAAAAAGAATTAAATGATACAACCTTTCAGTTTTACTTCCAAAGAGAGATCATAACACTAGACCGTTGTTTACAGCGGCGGTGGCGGAGGCGGCGGCGGCAGCACAGTGTACACGCGCTGCTCGTACCCGGCCGCGGGCTCGCCCTACTTCAGCAACGGGGCTGATCTCACACAGCCGCAGATATGGACCAACAATGCAGGTACGCTTATGAGATTTATAACTTATTTGGTTTAGATAGTCTGCCTTTTAGATAAAGGTTAATTTAATCTCGGTTTGTATTGTGATATTTTACTAGCAGAATAATGTTTTCAATACAATATATCTAAACGGTCTGCAGCTCGTTTACTTGTCAAGTTAAACTAAGATGCCTAATGTTTTATCTTTGCCTTTGCACCTAGGAGGGTCTCCCAGCTACGGTACCGGCAGCACTGGGACCGTCCTGGGAGAGGAGTACCCCGAGGGCGGAGAGACTGGAGAAGGTGGCACAGGGGGTAGTGGGGGCGGGGGCGGCGCACTTCCAGCCTTCAGCGCACGCTTTGGAGGTGCTTTCGCTAACACCTCGAGGCCCTCTGCTGTCTACGGTACCTCGACACTCACCGCCAACTACACACATCCGGTAAGTAATAGCTACCTACAATTAGTTAATCCATTTATCTATGAACGTAAGAAACTCTTTCATTGGTATTGCAATTTTTGACCTGAAGTCAATAATCTCAGACGCTCTGATCTACCATTCAAGGAGTTTATTATTTTAAAATATGCAGATTTAAAAATTTATTACAAAGGACTTCACGTAGACAATCACACCGCTCACGTTACGTAGTTTACGATCAATAGGTACTTCAAACGTTTGCCATTTTACTTGTGTTATCGTCGACGGCCCCACAACCACTCCCACGCGCGCCGTTGGTGAACCTCAGTACTTGCGTCACCGCAGTTATACTGAACTGGAGGCAGGTTGCGTGAAGCAGTCGGTGATAAGAGCGGTGCTCAGTGGCGCTTGACGAACGCTTTCCAAATCGTGTACCTAATTCGTATTAAAATATACTGTATATTGACGTCATAAAGCTCGAAAATATGCAAATTACTTGCGATACTTAATAATATTAGAAAATTCCAGTAATTTCCTCTAACACTATTATAGTATTATCTGTACATTATGTAAAGTATATTTTCAAATATCCGTGTGACTAGCTAGGTACTAGCTAGGTACTCGTTTCCTAGAAATATTGCACAAAAGTAGATCTTTCTTTTAAAAAGTAAATACAATAGAACCGGAGCAGACCGTACGCGATAACAGATAAGTTCACATTACAATATTCCACTCCATTTTTTTAAAAGCTTGCAGAATTAGTCATTAGTGTCTAAGTATGTATCTGAATGTAAAGCTCAGCTTACAAGTGTCTGGCAATGTTCTAAACGTACATTGAAAGGGAAGACTGTACCTCAAGTGAATAACCATTATAACCAAATTTTATTTATATATAACGTATAAAATTAAATGTTTTCGTTTATAAATTATTATCTATATATTTTAAAAAACATCAAAAAGGTTTCCATTTTGGTTCGATTTCCATTCGGAGAGAATGATTATTTTCTATTTTCCTCGATCTGGCAACAAGACGAAGCTCGGCGTCAAGTTCCATCACTCAACGTGCAACGTGAAACGGAGTGTCTCTTAACACTAGATTCTTTCTAAAAGAAAATCTCAAAAAAATACATGGTTTACATTCGTATATAAAATAGGAATATAATTATAAATATATTTAATATGTAATGTATTATTAATATTACAATAACAACATGTTGCTCGGTTTCCAGGAAGTATGGAGCCTGGACGGAAGCCGGCGGCCGCAGCTCTCGGCCGCCGCCAGCCTCTCTGCCAGTAAGTCTCGTTCACTATCGACACACTGCCATATTGTCACACTGTTCTATTATGTTTTATATTAATACATATGTCAGTGATAACGCGTACAAAATATTAACACAAGCCTATAAGTACCTGTAGGTACTTTCGTAAATATTTACTATTTTTCAATTGATTTACTTATATTTTAATATTTTCAATAATGAGGACAAAATCTTTGAGCAGAGCATAATGTACAATATATAATAATTAGAATAAACAAGTAGGCAGAAGTCCTAGGCAGTACAGGCGCACTACAAGCGCAGTGCAACGCGCACGCGCGCATGATTCATCAATTGTTTGCTGTTGGACCTTCTTTGTTCGTTTTACAGCCTTTAAGCACACTTCAAGACAAGGTTGACCCATCATAATCACTTTAACAGGGAAAATTACTAGGTATTCGTAGATTTCCTAGGTATTAAAGCTGCATTTCATACCTACTTACGTATTAATCTACCCATTTATTAGGTATATGTAAAAGTGTGAATATATTTTACTTGTAATCTATAGGTACTACTTATTTGTGTAGAAAGTATTATCCTTTTAAGTTAAGTTCAGTAATTTATTTTTAATTTATCCTAAAATCTTATATTTCGTATATAGTGAAAGTCCTGCCTTTAGTTGTAGGTCAGATATTCGCTAAATTTAATTTCATAAAAGACACTATTTGTATGTATTGTTTTGTACAACGAAGCGGTCGAATTAATTTTCAATTTGTTACAACAATCTACACAAAGTAGTTCAAACTTACAGATACCCACCTAGTATATTACTCCCACTACATGGCATGGAAAAAATAAGAAGTAAAAGAAAACTCGATATGTTTTATACAGCGACATACATACACATACCAAATGTACCTAGATTTAATTTAGTAATATTTATATAGCGTTTCATTTTTTTTATAAAAAAGTGACTGTTAATTTCATAAAATTGTGTAATGATGACAGTTAAATATCACAAAAACATCTATATTTAAAGATACTCGATAGGCGATACAGTATAGTACACACACACGCGCGCAAGTAACGGCGGCGATAACAACGGCACGTAGATGTGTGCGTCGCGTGCGTACACTGTACGCTACGGGCGACACGCACACGTGCACACAATGTTTTTGTGTAGAGGTCACGCTGCAGATAACTCGCTGTCAAAAGTATTCAACACAATATTTTAACAATATTTTAATGGTATAAAAAACAATAGTTTTCATACACTGATAAGCCGCGCCGCTCCGCTCATTGTCTCAAATCCCTATCTGAGGGAAGTTTTTTCATCCACTTGAACCTTCGTCCGTCCTCGGAGTCGCGCTCGTTTCAGTTTTGTGGCCCATTAAATAATTAATAGGTTTTCTTTGAAAGGTTACGGCAGTTAAGTGTTTTAATAATCACTTGTGCGTTTAGCGAGTCGAGTGCGGTAGAAACTGAACGCCCAAGGTGGGAACAAAAATAACGACGTTTATGTTCATATAAGCAAGCAAGATTGAGGTTCTCCAAGTACTTAGTCGATACCTGGATGTTGTTTGTATTAGACGAGCGAGCGAGCGAGGAAATAATTAGATCTATTAACTATTTTAATATTTCTTGCTTTATGGATATTTATTGTTTATAAATTATATGGATGAAATGGTATGAGATACATACACATTACTATTCTTATTATACTTATTTTTATATATAAGTTAATATAAAAGCACTGCATGAAAGTTTAGTAGGTAAATGTTAAATAAGATTATTATAGACACAAGATATGTAGGTAGGTAGGTAGGTACCATTGCATAGGTATTATATCTACTATTGCCAGACAAACGTAGATAGCGCCACATCGCGCCAGGCGAGGCGAGGTGTCACGACCGCAGTGTTTGCGTAGGTCCCGACAAAAAACGATGTCCTCTTACAAAATATACTCGTTCCTTTTAAGCGCATTAAAATCGCATTCCATATACGGCGTCGGATAAGGCACGTGCCGCAAGGCCCGCGCGGCCCGCGAACAGCGCGTCCGGTCGCATCGCCCGACCGCCTCACCCTCACAAAAACGCTGTTGTCAAACATTCGCCGTGGCCGACCCCGTTTTTTTATTCAAAAAGAAATGTACACATTAAAATAAATTTAAACATCTATTTGGGCTTTGTTGACTTTAGTGATATTTGTTTATTATCTATTTAGATATCGCACAAACTAGAAACATATTGTGTTTATTGTATCCACTCGACTTTACAATCGCTGTTGCTATAATACCTACATAATTAAAAGTTGATGAGATTTATTACACTGCAGTCGCAACTCGCGACCGATCATTAAATAAAAACTATGATTCACTTTCTTGACCTTTGTTAACAAATAGACACAATGACGGACTCGCACTTTGTTAGTCGATCATATTTACGTTGTTTCAAATGATGTTTGTCACAAGTTTACGTACACAATTGCTAGAAATAGCTATAACTTAACTGTCTTAAATGTTTCATACTTATAACTTAATAATTACAAGGTAAAGGAGAATAATAAGTAGATATACTTGGGTACATTTTACTTTTACGTACTGGTGACGTACGCTGTACAGTACAGTCACTGATCAGCGGACAGTGGTCTCGCTGCGTCAGCGCGGCGGCTCGAGCTTATCTCAGCAGAAAGTTGCCTTTGGAACAATTAACACCATTAACATTACTACGAGCTTGCCGAGTGACGTCACTCGCACTAACTACCGACGACTATTAGAAGACGATGCAGAAGGCACTTTAGATAGGGAAATGTCCTCAACAACCCACTTCACATAATTTTTAACAAAGCTTTCAAATTATCGTTAACATTAATTTGGTTTCCTTACAAAAAATAAAGCAATATCTTTGATGAATTACTGTAAATGATTATTTTGTAATATAATGATCACGAGGTCGCCTGCCAGCACATGGCCCTCTCATGTGTCGCGCTGACAGCTCGGACGCGGTGCAACGCGACACTGGACGTTATCAGGCCAAAAGTGCTATTAACACAGGTTTTATTTGAAACATATTTGAGCGCTGTTTGAACTAATATTCTCACTTACTTTATGTACCTACACAAGCTCATGGTAATGTGCGTGTAAACATACACACAGTATGTACGTGTGTGTTACAATGATTAAGTATTTATTATATTGCATTATATTTATTGGTTGTGTATTACAATGAGTAGGGTCGCAAGGTAAAGCTCGTCCAACGTACTCGTAACAGTGAAACATGAAACTGTGGCGCGTTACTGAGTACAGCGGCGTGCGCGAGTGACCCACCGAGCTGGCGGCGGCCCTAGTCACGAGCGCGGCGCGGCCTCGTCCGCTTCGCCGCCTCTCGCACACGCAGCACTTTTGTAAGCACAGCGGCCATTGCCAAGGTCGGGTTCGACGCCCGCGTCGGATGTTGCTGACTTGCGCCGCCGCTGTTGTGTGTCTTCAAACAATGTTTATTTATATGCAAATAGCGAACGTAAACTTGTACCATTCGCGCAGCACCGGTGCTGAGTACCTATTGCGCTACAATAGGCACCTACATACACGTGAACGCGTGTAGCTGTAACTGCCCGTTCTCAGTTCTCACGTACGACGCGATGTTGAGATCGCTTGTTGTGCTCGAAGGTTTTGCGATCTTTAGAGAGTAAAGTATAGTTGTCTAAGTAGATGTAAGTACTAAAGAGTGACGCTCGGGCGCCTCGGGACGCAACGGGGCGAGGCTCAGGCTATTGGTGTGTTGTAGTCGAAATGGTGGAGTTTGTGACGGGGGGGCGCGAGTGTGTGAACTGCGGCGCGATCCACACGCCGCTGTGGCGCCGCGACGGCACCGGCCACTACCTGTGCAACGCGTGCGGCCTCTACACCAAGATGAACGGCATGAACCGCCCGCTGAAGCAGCCGCGGCGGCTGGTACGTCAGCGGCACGCGGCGCACGCGCTGGCGCCCAACCCCGACGTACGCAGCCCCGCCACCGTCGACTAACCCCCACCCTCGCACCCCTCGCCCGCGCCCGCCCCCGCCCGCGAGAACTCCGCGCCCGAGCGTCCCCCGCGCGTGCGGACTCAGATCACTTACGTTGATGCACGTTGTTGCAGTGGCAGAGGGGGCCCCGCCGGGCGCGGATTTCTACAAGGGCTTCCTGTATAACGGCGTCCCGACGCACGGCTTGCCCGCCTCCGCGCCGCTCTGTGCGCCCGCGCTCGCCGTCTCCACTCCCCCCGACTACAAACAGAAGAAAGGGGTACGTCCACCCCAAAATCCTCCAAACACCTCTGAACGCCCCGAAACCTTTCCAAAATCTTTATCGAAATCTTACCAACCTCCTCGTCCATAATTCCTGACTCCTTCGACGTACATAAATCCCTTATAACTTTAACTTCTCTATTCTAAATTACTCATGTATTCTCCTACTATGCAGGTGTATACTCTTTCTTGTTATCTTTCAATGAGACGAACCTGTATCCTAAGTAATATCCCCACCATCCCCTCCACTCTCCAGTCTCCGGCAACTCCCGTGTCATATTTCCATTACTAACAATACTTCCATTTCAACACTAACAATGTTCTGCTTCGATGCTGTATTCATAATCACCTCAGTATTTGCTGACTAACCTGATCTGTCCTTTTGGAGTTTCGTATTGAAAATATTTAAAGTAAAAACATAAACGATAAATGCAATAATGATAATAAAATAATACTAGATATATATACGGAACTTGCAAGAGTCCAGTACGCTTTAGTAGATCATTTTATTTTCTGTAAAATTTAAAACTAATTCGGTTTCAATCCAATTGCTTGTAACATAAATATTTCCAAATATTGATATTTGTTTATGGTTAATTCAAATGCAAATATATTAACATAAATAATAGTAAAAGTTTCTATTTCTTAAAAGTATTTCTCAAATAGGTAACAGAGCGTTTCCCGCTCTCCTCAGTGGAACTTAAATAATTTTTTGATCTTACAAACTAATTAAAGTAATAACAATATATACGCTTCACAAATTGGATTGAAACCCTACCAAGCGCATGTACTGATCGTGCTGCAACGTGCACTCGCAGATGGGCACCAAGCGGCCGGGCATGTCGTGCAGCAACTGTCAGACGACGGCCACCTCGCTGTGGCGCCGCAACGCGCACGGCGAGACCGTGTGCAACGCGTGCGGCCTCTACTACAAGCTGCATAACGTCAACCGACCCATTACCATGAAGAAAGACTCTATACAGGTATAATTCCATACCCTGTACCAACGAATGCAATTATTTATACAATAATATTGTCATAATAATAATATTATTACTATGTTGTTGAAGTTTACGTAATCTCGGACATTCTAGTCTATAAATATTGATTATTTCATCGTTCCAATTATCATAATTGCAGACGAGAAAGAGGAAACCCAAGAACAGCATCAAAGCTGAAAGGAGTCTGAACAAAAGCATAGGACACGCGCTGCACGCCGCCAACGCCAACTCCTCGGTCAAAATAGAAAACCTATGTAAGCTATAGCTAATTATTTTATACCTAATAATTACTTAACAATATGATCGAAAAGCTTTTATATTAAATTACTTCAAATGACGATGATACTTTAAACGATCTATATTAAAATTTTCAGTAGAAAGCAGCGGCGTAAACGCAGGCGCGAGCTCCCCGCTGACGCTAGGCTTCTACGTGCAGCAGCACGGTGTGAAGCTGGAGGAGCCCCCGCCGGCGCACGCGCACGCGCATGGACATGCGCACGCGCACCTGCAGACGGGGCACGCCCACGCGCACGGACACCAGCCCTACTGCGGCGAGGCGGAGTACCGGCGCGCGGAGCCCCAGGAGCGCCTCGAGCGCCCCACCGTGGTGTCGCTCGGCAGCTGAGCGCCGGCGCCGCCCGCAACATAATACATCTCAATCATAATAAGAATCTCACTCGTGTAAGCTTATTGTTAGTCGCAAGCGCTAGTTGACCAAAGAGGGCCGACGTCGATATCTATCTCGATTATTATTTTGTAGAAGTACGAGCTCTTGTATAGGGGCAAAGTAGTGCGGCGCCAGTACCAGTACCAGCAGTCGTCCGCTTCGTTGGGCTGAGAGGAACAAAGCCGGTCGCCGCGCTCCGACACTGTTACCAAATAATTAATTATTTTACCTATGTTAGTACACCATAAGACTGTGCCTCGACATTCCTTCGTCCGACGTGTCCTGACGTGTCCCGACATGTCACATTCCTACATACATACTTATATATACATAGGTATTAGGTATAGATAGAACGCATAAGTAACCTTACATAATAGTTGGTAGTCGCACCGAGAGGCTGTTCATAAGAAACAAAAAGTACATCTTATTCGATATTATTATTATTGTGTGTTGATTTTAATATATTCTAAAACTCCATGACTTGCAGACGCATTCCGAATTTATAGATTAAATATTTACGTGTTAAGCTGTATCTTAAGATATGTTATGCAGATTCTATTATATATTATTACGTTACGTCACGAGTCAGACGCACTTCCGTTGCGAGGGCGATCAAAAAAAAATACAATTCAATTAAATATGTAATTACTTACGAACAAACAATTCGCGTCGCGAACTTTCTTCTCTTTTTCCAACACGAACTGGTAACGGAACTGTGTATGAAGCCAAATATATATGTTATTTTATATTTTTACAAAGGAAAGCTGTACAAAATATTTAAAATATTACGGTACAGTAGTTGTAGACGTGTCAGACGGCCAGCGACTCTCCCACGGCACTTGCAGATACCCGATAGTAAGGTATAATAATAATATTTACATATGAATAAAGTTACCCAAGTGACGTGCGAGGACGTCGCTCTCGCTAGAGCACTCGAGAGTGCCCCGAGTGTCCCTGACATAGATAATAAACGAATATGACATCGATCTGATGTAAATAATAATAAATATATCTGGTTGAGAGATATTGTAGTGTTAGAGATATTTTATATGAGTTTATAGAGTCAAATGAATATTTAGAGTTGCTCACGTACGTCGCGCGCCGCCCGCTGTACACTGCTCACTGCACACTGCACGCCGTGCGCGGCGCACTGTACGCGGCGCGCGGTCCTATACATGTACATGTAAATATTATAATATAAGCAAAGTACATTTTAATAAATCAATTTATTAATTTTATTTCTTTTGTTTTTTTTGAAATAAAAAAAGAAAAGTTTTATTTGTACCCATTTTCCATGTTATACTTATCTACTGGAAGTAATTGGAAAAAAATATATATATGTATTAAGTTTCGAATCTTGATTTGACCAGAGCTTCACGCTTTTATCCCGCATATTGCAGGGTAGGCAGAGGGAACTGCAGGAATCATAGGAACCTACTGTTAAGACATTCCGTTGCTTAGTCCCTGCTTTCTCTGTCCCCGCTTTTCGCCTTATTCGAGGCATTGCGTGTTGAGTGGCGGAACTTAACTCCGCGCTTTGCCTAGTTTCCAGAGCGAAGAAAATGGAAATAGAAAAATCCATCTTCTCCGAGTGGGAATCGAACCCTCAAACCGTCGCGTTTACAGGCAGACGCTTACGCCTCTGCGCCACGAGGCTACCACTGGAAATAATGAATACGTTCCAGTAAATCTACTTGATCAATAAAAATACTTAATTTTGTTAATTTCTGGTCAAAAGTTTACTTTACGTTAGTATTATTATATTTTATTAACAATATACTACAATAGAATAATAAAAATGTTTGTATGCGTAGCTGTTCATTATTAGATATTGTTATGAAAAATAATTTACGCAAATCTATGACTTTTTAATATTTTGTGTCTTGCGATTTATCTGAATGTAGCACACATACCTACCTACCTACATATCAAAGATTCTTGGACGGAAACTGAAACTTTTGATTTAAACAAGTGGACGCCCGCGATTTTGTTCGGTTGAACTTTAACTTCCTTTCTTTTACATTGAAATTCATGATAATTGAGATCCAGATGTAACATGTTTATAAGACAACGGAAAATGATCAGTTTACACACTTTCTAATACATTACTACTTAAGAAATTAATGGTTATATCCTTTAAATTCTTAAGTATTTAAACTACCTTAACTATTTTGGTTCTACATCGGGTATTGATAATAAGATGACTTATATTAAATTACAAAACAAAGAAAGACGTCCATCACGTTGAGTGATTTATATTAAGGCTTCTATTTAATAGTATTATAGTTTAACCTATTATAGTTTAACAGATTTTGGATTATAATTTATCATATAAACAACGTTATCTATATAACAGCTTCGAAACAAGAAATTCCAAGAACCTCAATATTGTGGCAGTGGGTATTGCAGAAAAAGATAAAAAGAAATATGAATGTTTTGGCGATGCGATCTTTCGGATATGGGGAGTCACCTTAGCCGATCGAATCTGCAACGAAGAGATACACAGGAAGGTACCAGCGAGGATATCACAGTGAGAATGAAGAAGAACGTGCTCAGGTGGTTTGGGCACGTCAAAAGAATGAGTGACGAAAAAATGGTAAAAAAGATATACGAAGTAAAAGTGAGTGGTAAGAGAGGTACACAGGTAGGTCGAAAACACAGCATTGACGATACTGGAGGGAGGTCACGTAAAAAGCATGAGGACTCCCCGGAGAGCATGTATGAAGAGGTTAATGACGAGGTGAAAGAGTTTGCCGCTCCGTTCTCTCTGACTGCTCCGCTAGGGATAAAGCAAGAAGATATCTATGTATGTAACAAAACTAATGTTCTAGATCCTTGAGTTGTATATGTCAATTTTGTTATGGTGGCATTTCATATTTTTTTATGGGGCAGCTAAGTATAAATTAATACATGATGCAAAACTATAGTAGTGTTGCATCATGTAATATATTTTTTTGCTCACGCTTTATCCCGCTTACAGCAGGGTAGGTAGATGGAACCGCGGGAACCTTGGGAACATAATGTTAAGACACTCCCTTCCCTACTTTTCGCATGTCCAGGCATTGTGTGTTGAGTGATGGAACTCAACGCCGCGCTTGCCTAGCTACCAGAATGAAGAAAATGACAATGAAACAATCCGTCCTTACCGAGTAGGAAACGAACCCACAAACCGTCGCGTTCACAGGCAGACTCTGCGCGACTATGGTCGTCATGTATATAATTTTTAAAAATCTATAGAGCCAAGACCTTGCCGTTACTTAACGGATGTACAAAAACATCCAAGCAACCAAATCCGTCCAGAGTTTAATTTACTAATAGAATATTATGTTACTTATATATATACATATAATTAAACAAAAAATTATACTTTAAATAAAGAATACTAGTACCTGTCTTCAAGTCCCTTAGTTCTAGAATTAGAAATCATCATTTCGTTTCAGTATATGAAGCTTACGTTCAGTGGACGAAAGAAGGATGATGATAATACATACATATTCCTACTTCAAGCAATCGATCCAACCACAACAAAAAAAACATTAACTGAAGCTAAAAAGGCGTTACGCAGCGGTTTGTGGTTTCCATTCCCACTCGGGAAAGATGGATTTTTCTTTTTTTGTTTTCGTCACTCTGGCAACTAGGCAAAGCGCGGCGTTGAGTTTCACCACTCAACATGCAATGCCTCGAAAAGGGTGAAAGCGGGGAACGGAGTGTCTTAATGTCGTATATGCGGAATAAAGCGTGAAGCTACTAAAAAAAAAGTTAGTTTATAGGTACATTCATGTACCTATATGATATTATTGTAAGTAATCGCTGTCTGTGTAAAACAAAGTAATAGAACTCAATCAATAATTTGTAAGATTTTTGTCTGGAAGTCACTTTGTCTGTGTTTATGCATGTAGGTAATCTCAGAAACGTCTAAACCGCTTTATATATTGTTAAAATAAATTTTATTTTATATTGTGTTAGTAAGTTTATAAACAAAAAGTCATACTTTCTCTAAGTAACAAAACTTTAATTTTCTTTGTATAAATATAGTAATGAAAAAATATAAATAGTAATAATAACGACTTCTAAGATTTAATATTTCCAATATAAACAGACCTCTAATTTATATGACAAATTAATAAAAAATAGGACTCAGTTTGGAATGGACAGTTTTTGGAACCTGCCACGCGTGTAGAAGATCCCGTAAACGTTACGAGATCGTCACAATTGTTTCTCGATTACCTGAAAACCCTACATATCGTCGCCGTCTATCCAGTCAATAAAAATACTCGTAAGTCCAGTATATCTTCGTAGATGTCGTACTGGACTCATAGCTGTCGTTCCAATTCCCAGCCGTAATCCCAGCGCCGTAAATTTTGTACAAAGTCTTTTGTAAGTCAAGGAATAAAAAATAAAGTTACATTACGTCCAGTTGAACAGAAACCACGACACACCAAGATACAAAATAAATTTGTTTGTAGCAGTCAGAAGTTCCTGATACGTACTAATACTTACAGTTATTGACATGAAAGCAGTTGTACACAGGCTTACAAGCCCGTCCGAGAGAGAAATAAGGCATTGGGAACTTAGTGTCGAGGTAATCCGTTTCCTATTTTCCGTATTTCAAGGCATTGCGTGTTGAGCGGCGGGACTTATTTTATTTTTGTTGCCAGAGCGATGAAAAAAGAAATGAAATAGTATGTTCACCCCGAGTAGAAGTCGAACCCACGAACCATCGTATTTACAAACAAACACTGCGCTGCGTCACGACAATCCTAGATTCATTAATTCAGTTTATTCTACAAAATGTACTGACACTCCGCATTCATGTTCCTCCACTATACGTGACATCGGCAGAATATATTGGGCCTATCTCGGAACCATCAAGCCATAAAAATATAGTCAAACTACTGCGACACTGGTATACAGTATACCTATAGAGAAAAGGCTTTTTGAAATCGTGATCGCAATCGCGAATCGATAACAAACAAAAATATTTTTTAATTATTAAAAGCTTTGTGCAAGGCGGAAGCCCAAGAAAGCTTAGAAACGAAACGTTTTAATAATTAATCTTTAGAAGATAAAAAATTACGGTGAATTATTGCTCAATTATTGTGATTAAATCTAATTCTAGGACATTATCAGAAAGTGTTATTTACATTTAGAATTACATTTACAGTACAGATATAGTGACATAGCGTACCTATAGACAGATACCCAAATATATACATATATAATGTAACTTGTTGTATACTGTACCACTAGTGTGGGTACCACCAGATATAATATAAAATTGCAAACACTATTTTTGTCAATAAACACATTTCTATTTCTTACTAATTAATATATAGATGTGTACATATAGCAGCGCCGGCGGCAAACGGCCGACGGAAAGTATTGCACTGTGACGATTTTAGTAAGTGCTACGACTGTAAATACTTATATTTGGTGTAGAATGTAGGTTTCTAATAAACCAATAGGTTAATACTAAAAGTTAAATCTTTACAAAGTTTTGCTCTAATGCCTTGTTACAACCCGGTTCTACTCTGTTTTACGACCAAACTCACAATCAAAACTAAAATTGATATCGTGTATGTAAAATACATAACAACAGGAATGACAAATATAATATTATTCACCTTATAGTTAAAAGTAAAACGTTTTATAGAAACAAAACTTCTAATTTCTCATATTTTTATGATTTTTTAAAGTGTTTTTCCACACTAAAGATAGAAAAAACACTTAAAGAAAACCTATAAAAATTTGAACGCAGCGGGACTCGAACCCGCTCCCTCTCGTGAACCGTGCAAGCGCTCTCATGGTGCGTCGAAACTCTTATAGGCTTTATACAACTTATTTCGTTGTTAGCATCTTTGTAGGGAGGTTTTTACAAATTTCCGCTACAAAAAGACCATTACAAAGAACAATCGTTTGGCGAGAGAATGCTGTTTTTATTAAACATTTTTATAATTTTTAAAGTGCTAATCCACACTGAGGATGGAAAAGCGATGGTTTGAGTCCCGCTGCGTTCAAATTCTTATATGTTTTCTTTAAGTATTTCTTTTAATTTGTCATTTTTCATATTCGCCACTATATGTGACTGTGTACCTCATTCGAGTACTACAGGTAAGGGGATTACTTGTATTTATACGTATTTATACATTAATATGTTCCAGACCTAATTCAACTCTGCACAGCAGGGAGTATCCGTCTAGGTACAGTACAATCACTTACTCGTGCAGCTTACGCGCACGTTGGGCAATATGCCCTAAGTGTTAAATACCTGAGTAATCGAGCACGGCCGCTCTGCGTGATGCAGCCGGCGCCGGGGGTGGAGGGCTGGGCGGAGAGGGGAGGTATAGAACCAACATGGCGGCTTATCGCGTCACATGTCGCCCCGCACCACACCTCACATATTAGCTTTTCACGGAAAATATACGAAAAAAACAACTGATAAGATCCGCGACGATGTCGATCGGCCATCAATAATAATCCTCGACGTGTCTATCTGATGGCCGACAGGATTACGCGTAGCACCCCGCACCCCGCACTCCATCCACCGCCGTCTACCGCCAACCACTGAGCCACTGGTACAATTTCGACCACTAGAGCACTGCAGTCCCGCGGCCGCTAATCCTAGTCCCAGGCGGACTATCTCCCTACAGTGCATGACTTGTAATGAGCGGCGCGGTGTCGAGATACACGCGCTCTCGTAATCAAATCTGTGTTCCTATCTGATAATTACTCCATATCGGGGATGGTATCGTGAAATCTCAGCCATTGTAGATAGCTTGCAGGACGCAGCTAGGACGAGAGCGGCGGGGGACGGGGCGGTGTTTACTGACGTTATCTTGTAGCCTAGTGTTGAAACAGCGAGTCCCTACGAGTCCCTACGAGTCCTTACAGTTGCTTGTAGTATAACTTTACGTTTACTTCACCAGCTCGGGCCCGGGAGGACACGCCGAGGCAACGAGTCGGCGTGCACTCATCAGCTGTTCAACTAGATACTGTATGTGATAGATACGATTATCAAAACTCTAAGATAGGCAATCTCACATTAACGCCTAGTTAAGATAAATGAGATAACGTTTTGCATATCTAAGGAGTGATAGGAGGCTCGCGCGGGGTCGACGCACCCGCCGGGTTATCTGCAGGACTCTGGCACTTGCCTGCAAGGCAGCATCTTCGTCTCGGACGCACCCATTGATCTTGTTCATTCGTGTTTGTTTTACTTTAATAAAACACAATGATCTAAATAACACTAATAACAAATAAACTTAACTTTAGAAAAGAAATGTAATAAAACTGTTTAACAGTGTAATATAAAACTATTTATTAACGCCATTATGACGTCACTCGCTTTGTATTTATGTATCTACTCATAAATATCAGTCAGATAACATGATTAGTAATGAATCCTGGTAATTAAAACTTGATTAGATATTGTAAATATGTAAATTTTTTGGTACCTAGGTAATACTTAGCACTCAGCACGTGGCTCTTTTTTATTTATAAATGTACTGAAAGATGACTTTACTGTCACAATATCTCATCGTTTATGATACTAGTGTATGTGTATCCTTATTGCAGTACACACCTTGGAAGTTGGAGATTATCACTAAGTTTTACTTCAACAGGTTGTCCTTCAAGTAATCCAGTCGACGTCAGCAGTATGAATAATTGTTTATTCATAACTATGCGACAATTGAATATTTTGAGACATTTTGTGTTCAGAATATTACAAAAGACACTTCTCCACAATTTAGTTCATTGCAGTTTTGTAAAAAGATATGTCAATTTTCTTGTGAGATTTTTTATCCATCTAAGCGTGGTTAGCGTCACTTGGTCAGGTCATTCGCATCTGAACTGAACCTTACGTGTATTTTCGAGCATTTTTTTTTTCATAAAAGCTTTTCTTTATTTGCTAACTTGCTAATTAAGTTCTCTTCCCATTAGTTACAAGCTATGCAATAATGAATGAATTTGATACAAATATTATACAATTTAAAATTTATACCCAACTTCGCTTCGCTCGAGTTTGCTTCGCTCGTCAGTTATATTGGTATAAAATGTCTTTTGAAAAATTCCAAAA
Organism: Dione vanillae; assembly: GCA_037178615.1. Taxonomy (NCBI): domain Eukaryota; kingdom Metazoa; phylum Arthropoda; class Insecta; order Lepidoptera; family Nymphalidae; genus Dione; species Dione vanillae. The sequence continues at coordinate 66,242 of JAZFAU010000025.1, forward strand.
AAAAATTAATAAATAAATAACCTGAGAAGATAAATATAGTATAACCTTTGGACAATAAAGATAATAATAGTGATATGTTGTTGTACTTCATTTAAAAATGTAAGTATTCTATTAATTTCCAAATCAATTAATTAAAGTGAACTAACATTAAGGTATACCAACCTAATGTTACGTAAAGTGTAAAATTTGTATGATATGAAACTGACTGTAGTTTCAGGACCTTATTAGATAGAAGATGAAAATGTCCTATGAACGCAGAACCCGTGCGTAAGTGGACATCCTCGCCCATAGACATCGACAACCTTTATAGGCTTTCGGAACTCACTCACTCAATCACCTGACTAAACACAGCAGCATCAAGACGCTGCTGTTTCACGACGGTGTTCTGTGAGAGCGCGATAATTACCCGGTTCGAGTCTGGCGCTGTTGAGCTAACTGGTGTTAGTGTACTTGGCTCTACCAATATTATGTGACAAACATGTTCGTTTGAAGAGATTGAAAACGGTGCTGATCGTTATTCGATTGTATAATAAAATATAAATAAGACAAATAAAATATGAATCGAGGCATATATTTTGCTGGAAAATATATTGAAAATTTTGAAAAATAGATAATTTAGATTTTATGGTAACAAACAAATTTAATAATGATAACCTAGCGATTCTGTTAAACATTTGGTGTAGTACTAATTGCTATAGATATACCTTGGCACGAAATCGATTTATGAACAAACACGTAAATAGATCGATACATGTGACACGTTTCGAAATATTGAAGTGTTATATGTTGACGGGTGTCCGTCAAGCCGTCAGATAAGAGAGCGCCGACGCTGCCCTCGCCGCCCTCGCATGCCACCTGCCTCCTGCCTCCTGCCTCCTGCCCCACCTGCCCCCTGCCTCTTGCCTCCTGCCTCCTTCTTCATGCCTCACTTGCCTTCTGCCTCCTCTCACGAGCTTGACACATTGGGAACGATATGCTTAAGTACTAGGTATAGTTAAATACATACTAGTTCAATAAGATTGTTCCAAGTTAGTGCTAATAAAAATTTCATTTAAAGCACAAAAACTATGTAAGAAATAATATGGCTGTTGTAAACAAAATCCTTATTTTTTAATATCATTCTTTATCTTTATAACTAACATAATGGTATGATATCACCAACATATATAAACCTATATAATATATTTAAACCTTATACAACAAGCATTTCTAGCATTGTAAAAGGGTTTAGTGCAAAAACCTCTAAGATAATATCCGTACTTAATTACCTCCAGTTGTTGAAGAAGAGTCGACATAAAATGACGGTCATAGATATTTAGACTCGTAATGTTATTGGAGACGAGAGGACTCCTAATATTAGAAATAAGTATTTTTTGTGGAATATAACGTTTCCCACATCTCACTAGAACAGACGGGAGTAGCGAGACACTAAATGTCCAAATAAAGTAAAATATAAAATTAATTAGTAGGTGAGGACCGTCGTGGCGCAGAGGCGTAAGCGTCTGCCTGTAAACGCGACGGTTACTGGGTTCGATCCCCAGTCGGAGAAGATGGATTTTTCTATTTCCATTTTCTTCGCTCTGGCAAACTAGGCAAAGCGCGGCGTTGAGTTCCGCCACTCAACACGCAATGCCTCAAAAACGGCGGAAAGTGGGGACGCAGAAAGCAGGGGCCAAGTAACGGAGTGTCTTAACACTAGGTTCCCACGATCCCTGCAGTTCCCTCTGCCTACCCTGCCTTGTGCGGGATAATGCGTGAAGCTAAAAAAAAAAAAAAAAAAAAAAAATTAGTAGGTGTATAGTATTAAATATATTGATATTCTTGTAGTTGTGTTGTTATAATTTTAGAAGATGCATTCCATCTTATCTAAGTGTCCACAATATTGATGTTGACTTATTTTGTACAGATGTAAGAAAAACGAAGATGACAGGATAAGCCGATCTCAGGTGAATCATGGACGCACTCGTAAGTCACGTCGCTATCGGAATACATGTCCTTATCAATTGGAGTACCTGCTAGATAACGGTAACGCAATGACATCGACATATGAGCATCGATAGGTATCCTCCTGCCATTTCTCTCATACTTCAATAAAGTAATACGTTCTAATATTTACAGTTTATATTCGTTGTATGTATTCATATGAAAGGCCCAGGCCAAATTGTGTTAATACACTCTGGTCTCTCCCCGATAATCTTTCCGCTCAAATTTCTTGGTAGTGTTTGTTGAGTGATTGAACTCATAGCAATTTTCCTTGAAAAGATATTTTAACAAAAAAAATTCCAGAGTTATACTTGCATATAACCTGTTATAGATAATACTTTAAGTAAGATTTATGTGTAAAAAAATGAATTGCAAAAAATTCAATCTAATTGCAATAAAACTAAAGACTTAAGAAATAAGCTCTATAGTTGAGAGCTTTGTGAAGAGTTTTATATTCGATACACAACCACACACACAAACACACACACAGACATATCTTACTAAATCTAAATTAAAGCTTTTGAGACGGTTTATACCTAAATCCTGACTATTAATAGAACAACCATCCGTAACTAAGAGATACACAGAATGTACACAGAATGCTTTTTTCTTTTTAATCAGTAAACATGGCTAAATAATTGTATTACCAGATTATATGTATACATAGCTTTAAGGAACGAAGAGGTACACAGAATGGTACCAGCGAGAATGTCATAGTAAGAATGAAGAAGGACGTGTGCAGGTGGTTTGGGCACGTCGAAAGAATGAGTGATGAAAGGATGGTAAAAATACTATATATATAAACTACCACTCAGATAGGAGAGGTAAGGGGAGAAATCGGTTGACTTTCGATAACACAATATCAAACTGAAGAAAGGTCACGTAAAAAGCATGAGGACTCCCCGGCATGCATGAAGAGGTTAATGACAGTGGACGAGGAGAAAGAGGTATGCAGGGACCACAGAGTTTAGCGCTCCGTTCTTCCTGACTACGCCGCTAGGGATAAGGCGTGACGTTCTGTAATTACCTAGAAGCATTCATTAGCATGCAAGCGACAAAATGATAATGTATGTAAGAAAATAAACAACGTTGAATTGATTTAGTTTACTTACTCTTAAGAATTAAATATTCGAAAATCAGTTATATAATAATTTGGAAATCTGTTTTACTGATACTATGTTATTGTAAATTTAAACAAAAATATTACATATAAAATAAATTTATATACATACACATTTTTTTATGGAAAAACATGTTTGATATACAATGTGATCTAATAGTGATTCGAAAATATATAAATCCGAGAATATCGGAAAATTGCAATATGATATCGTTGGTAGATATAAAGTTGCAAAACGATTCAGTCAACGGGTGCGAAGAGTGCGGGTCTCAAATAACTTAAACCATATGAATCCCATACAAACGACGTCTGAAGTGTATCAGTAACATATCACGAAATTTTTCTACTTTTAACATTTTTATTACACTAAGAAGCGAGTGCGTCACCAGCGGAGCCCTGCGGAGCCGCCGGTGTCGACAGTATCGACAGTATCGACAGAATCTACAGTAATTAGAGCGATGATCGATGTCTTAAGTAAGCCGCGATAAGATACCATCGGCCGCTTATCGAACGTTTTTATTGTTCAAATTATTATTGTTATAAACTAGAATGATGCCAAATAAATGCATATCGATACCACGGATTACTTGTATTTAAGGCTTTAGATGACTCCTTGTAAAGTAAGTTATAATTTCAAAGCAATATTTTTAATTCAAACATTATACTGCGAGTGTTTTTGTATGAATCGGTAATGTATCATATAGAAGCTCAGCTGTAGCAGCAATTGAGGTTGATCAATATTGACAACATTGTCTTTGTTACCGGTCAGTCCGTCATCTCGTTCAGTTCAATCACTTTTCGTCATCGTTCTATACAAGGTGGATTCTTTTTCATCAATTCCTCACTAATAACAGACATAGTCGGTACTTGGCGTTAGGAAAGCAAGAAAGAAGTGACGTCACGCGGTTTCAATTAAAAAAGAACACACCTAATTCTATCCATTTCATATGTTCCGTCATCGATTTGTTCTAATGATTATATTTATTAACATATTTTGTTTCATATTAAACCTTTAAAAAGCTTGTTTTTTAAACTTTAATAAACTCTTGAAATGTGTTAAGACACCTCATAGTCATAGCCTACATGGTGACATGTAGATTCGATGATGAAGATTTGTTAAAATAATTTGCATTAATTTTATCAATTAAGCCTTAGATATCATAAACACTACAAAATATTTCTTATTCACAGCAATTGTGAAGGTAGAAAAATATATATGTTTCAATTTACAAAAACTCGTAATTTGTGTAAATTGAAACATATATATTTTTCTACCTTCACGTTTTATCCCGCACAAGGTAGGGTAGGCAGAGAGAACCACGGGAACCATATGAACCTAGTGTTAAGACATTCCGTTGCTTAGTCCCTGATTTCTCCGTCCGCTTTTTTCGAGGCATTGCGTGCTGAGTGGCGGAACTTAACGCCGCACTTTGCCTAGTTTCCGAAGAGCGAAGAAATTTTAAATAGAAAAATTTGATCGAACCCTTAAACCGTCGCGTTTACAGGCAAACTCTTACGCCTCTGCGCCACGACGGTCACCTCAAACATATCTCATTCTCATTTCACAAATTTCAGAACAAAATAGACTTAACAGCTATTTAACTTATATTATAATTTCAATGATTTATAATAAAAGATGTAATCTCTGAAATAACACGTGAATGATTACAGCAAATGTTGTATATATTAGATAGTCGTCTAGCGCGTACGTACGTCACACAAACGTACATACATATATACATACATACAGACATCATAGGAAGAATAATACACTATATAGAGTACTTATAACTTACAATGTTAGTAATTTTTTCATAAAGTTCAAATTTTGTATAAAAACTTGTTGATACTAAGACTTGGTTATACTATAAGATACCATGTGATATTAAGTGAACATTCCCCCATAAACAACTACAACCTGAGAGGATGTTGATGCGTTGCCAACCAAATACCCAGACCAATCTCCGCTAATAGGCCTCCGGAACTCCCACTCACCGACGAAACACAGTAGCAATAATTTGCTGCTGTTTCACGACGGTATTCTGGTGTTGGTGTAGCTTGGCTCTACCACTTCTTTATAATACAAATTAAACGTCAAAAAACGAGCTCGATATTCGACAATTTTGCAAGATAAATAAAAATAGAAAAACAAAGAGAAATAAAAAAATGAAAATAATAAGAGGCTATGTCTCTCTATATAGGTCATTGGTTTATATTTTTTCATTTCCCCAGAAATGTCGGTTACCACTGACCGCTGATGAACTTTATATTTTTTTTTTATTTTACTTTTTACTGACATTTCTTAAAACTTGAGGTAGTAATAATGATTTCTATAATTAATATACTAATTAGTAATCAATTTTTTTTAAATATATATCAACGTGACACAGTAGAAATGTGCGTTGTTGTGACGGTTTGGGTTCTAACACAATCCAAGGAAATTATTTATTGCGTAGATATCCATCTGAAAAGAGCAAAAGTAAGTGCTACGTTGAATTTGGATTACACATACACCCACTAGGGATTATATTCTATAAGCTTAGCACTTGTTAGAGATGGTAATGCTATAAATCTATTATTGTTAAAAAAAAGCTACGTGTTTTTGAAACTGACAAAAAGCTCAAACGTGTAGAATTTGATTTCAAACTGTTCAAGCTCGTACATCGGATATACTTTTCACCAATTCGATTTTTCGACATCTTGAAAACGATAACAAAAGTAAAAAACTTGGTCAAAAACTCCCCTCTCGATGAGAGCGCAATTAAAACGCTTTCACAAGTAATATCTATATATTGACATTTATGTATATGTTGTTCCAAGTTGAAAAAGCATTGAACGACGGAATTTACGTCGGAAAGTATGTAATTAATACTACCTAACAACACTTAGAAAAATATTTATTGCGTAAACAAAGGTAGTGTGTATATAGACCTAAGGAAAAACATTATGTGAGTACTTTGGTGAATTTATGTTTGCAGCATTTAGAAGTAAACCTGTTAAAAGATCATATTTAAAAAAACAAGGCTTAAACCAAAAACATATACTAACATGTAAATATAAAATATTTATGTATGTATATATGTATGTATATGTGTATGTATATGTGTATGTACGTATATACGTAGCCACTCCACGCCGCACCATACATGACGTATTGTAAGAACTGCTAAAGTCGGCTGAGTGTACTATTTTGGTTGTTTGTTGTGCAAACATTAGTCAACTGATAACCGACGAGCTCCAAATTCTATGTTACTATTTGGTTGATAAAAATAGTTGTAGCTGTGGAGTCGTGTGTGCCTTCTTACCTGTGTAGGAAGAGGTAGAGGTATTATATATAGGTACGGTAGAGCTGAGTGAAGGTATCTACATACGTGTGAGACGTGTAGATATAAACTATATCAACGTAAAGAATAAATAGTATATAATTATTTATATAGCAAAGAACGGAAAGTCGAAACAATATTAAACTTTAAAAAAAAAGTACTAAAAACATACAAATAAACAAGTAATTATGAATCACAGCGGATCCCTGAAAGAGCGCGAACCCGAAGAGTGCCGTAGTGAGGGCAGAAAATTGTGAAAATCCGCTCCGCCAATGAGAGCGCGGCGGCCCTCCTGCCGGCTCCCCCCTCCCACCTCCCTGCCTCCTCGCCCACCGGCTCCCACCTCCCCCCTCCCGCCTCCCTAACCCCTTCTCCCCCCCAGCTCCCACCTCCTGCCTCACCCTCCGTAGATAACACTCGATTTGACGATTCCGTGAGTGATAGTGGGCCGCAGCGATGCTCCACTCGCGCATGACCAAATCCTCGTAAATACATATTGCAATATCTAGAACTAAACTAGTCTACACACCTGTAGTGCGGTGAGTCAGATTAATCTTATCTATTATTATTATTGTATATATTTTTTAATTACAATCTCTATATTATATATATGTATATACATATATTTATAATTTACATATAAAAAGGGACTCGTTGGTAAAATCGTGTACCTAATTGCGTTTGCCTCATCAAGTTATCTATACATAAACATAAAGTAATATTTGTTATAATTATTAATAACTTATATTTAACATAGTGTCGTCGTTGTTAAATAATCGTATAAATCATAAATTTGATATATATGTATATTATTATAGATCTGTTTCGTAGCCGTTGTGTAGAAGAGAATGCTTGACGGTGCACTAGCGTAGTTGGTCAATGCTTTATATTGTCCGTACAAAATTATATTAAAGAAATTGATTGATTGACATTTGTGAAAATATTGTTATAACACAGTTTCCTGGCGTAGAATCATATGCCTTTTTTTATTTTTAGTTCATTCGTTTATTATATTTTTAGTTCAAAAACAAGCTTTATTCGGTCAAACTATTTGTTAATAAAAAACTAGTAATGTTATGAGTAGGAAATCTTTGTGCAAATATATATATTCTGACGATATAAGAAATCATTATGTGAATCGTTTTAATGATTAGACACAAGAATAAAAATATATAATTCAGAACAAAATAAATAACAACTGTTTAAGTATCAAATTATTTACTGTCTTATACATATATTGTTTAGTAAAAGATCTCGGCCTGACTAGTACAAATGCATTTCTAGAACGCACTTCAAAAGTGGCTTTGGTAGAAATATTTAAAATTTGGTTAGGTAGTGGGAAGAGTTTGGACAGTGAAGGTGAGCGTTAATGCATTTTAAAGAGGCCCTTTATACCTACACTTGGGTCACAAGTTCCAAGCGCTGCTCGGAGCTCCACTCCCTGCAACACAATGGGTCCAACACTAACACGGCGAATCCATAGAACGCTAAATAGTTTATTCTCTATAATTGTGAAACCGGCGCGACGTTCAGTTCTGCCACTCTAAACACAATACCTCGAAAAAGGCGGAAAGCAGAGAACAGAGTGTTTTAACACCAGGTTCCTATGGTTCCTACGGTTCCCTCTGTCTACCCTGCCATGTGCGGGATAAAGCGTGAAGCTAAAAAAAAATATTATGAAACCCAGTGAATGGACATTCACAATACAAAAACTATTAAGTTCACTGAAAACATGTTTAATTACTATATTTCGGGATTACATTAGTATGAAATTTAGTTATTTGCTTGTAGTTCGTTTTAAATCAAGTATAATTTGAACCAGGCCACATATTATCTTCCACCACCTTCACTCGACCGGGAGTCCTGACAGCGGCGTAGTAGTTCAATGACATCGCGGCGTCACATCGTTGCAGCGACGGCTCGGAGTACGATAAATATTTTATTAATATGGCCGTTATCAAAGATGTAGGGCCCGGGGTGGTTATCGCGGGATCAGTGTGTCGAGCAAACAACCTCGCCATAAAGTTCCACGAGCTCTGCAGCACCGGAAACCTTCGAGAGGGGAGCGAATCGAGCTCTATTACGTCACTTTTAGGTCCAATTTTGGTTTCCTATCCTTAATCGGGCGAAAGGAAACAAAAGTTGTCGTATTGCAAGCGGCAAAGGTACAAATTACCGTGAAAGCGCCAATATTTATTCAAGATGAGCACACAGCGCGGCGCCCGGACGCTCTATGTACTATATGTTCAGTGTAACGCTGCTTACAGTTACACTCTGAGTTATTGTACACTGTTACAGGCTTCGTGAAATTATAAAGCGTATAGTAACTCATTAGATATATCTAAATTATAAGATCTATATCTGCCATCGCAGCATTTACCGTTGTAGAATGCCGTCACAGCATCACCGGAGACGCGTGGCCGGCGCCGGCGCCGCGTGTACTCGTTTCCTATTTGTATTTTCGAGCCGACTCGTGTCTTCCGGTTCAAAGCCTTTTGTGTTATTTGCTCAACGTCTGGTTAAGGAAGTTTGTCTTATTTGCTCTAGAACAAATTTCAAACTAAACCAAAAATTGTAAGTGTCTATTCTTTTATTTTAAAGGTGCAGCATGGAGAATGTATCGAATGTTCCCCAAAGAAATGAAGAGCAGCGGGACGTGGATAACGGAGAAGCTCTACAACTAGTGAAGAACGAAGAGCGGCAAGAGATGGCCGCGAGTGAGGCGAACTCAAATAGTAACAATGAGAGTCCATCATCAGCCGCTACCGTTTCCGAGCACAACGCGGAACAACAGCATTCAGTGATTACTTCGCGTCGAGCTCTCAGAACTATCACCACCGCAGGACATATAACTGACGCTAGTGATTTGAACGATGAGGGTGTTAAAGACGAACCCCCTGAACAGCCACAGCTCGAGCACGACCAGATGCAGTATGCGCCCAAATTAGAAGACGTGGAGGGTCGGAGTGCCCCAAGCCATTATGATGAAGAAAGACTGCGGATGGCAGAGGCTGAGACAGCACGATATTTGGCATTCAAACAGGAGCCGTACCGTTCCTTACAGTCTCCCACGTTAGTACAACAGGACAAGCGGTCGCAACCTCAGTACGCTCGGGGGCCGCCACCGAGACCTGCCTACGGTCGAGGGCTTGCTCTGCGCTATGGAGCTCCCCATCACGTGATAGTGGCACAAGATGGCGAAAATGATGAACATGCTCATGAGGCCTTCCTTCAAAAGGAAAAGGCTGAACAATTACAGCAAGCATACGCCGCATCAGAAGCTGCGAGTGCTCAAGATGGACGTCAGTACGCCGCAGTGTTGAGTGAACAAGTAGCGGTCTCCTCTGCATTAGAAATGATACAAACAACGTCTTTAAGTAATCAACAAGCTGTAGGAGTCGCTTACCAACAGGTTAATTATTTTGAAATCAGTGAAATATTGCCATAACTATAATTATAGCAAGTTTACTAATAATTACTACTGGTACAGGTCAAATACGAATCACGAGGTGAAGGCGAGCCCCGACCGACGACGTACGCGAGCTTGCAACCAGTGACGTCAGTTCACAGCGCGAGCGGGTACACGTACGCCGGACAGAGTCCGCAGTACGCGGCGGCCGGGTACAGCACGTACGGCAGCGGCAAGGAACTACTCACTCTATACGGCGCGGGCGCGGCCGCTCCTCGAGGAGATGACTCTCCTCCCGGCCAGCTGCTGTACCGGAGTGACCCAACACTCTCGTCCTCATCGCTCAATGCCAGAGCCGGTCATGTAGTGTACGGCTCCGTAGTTCCCCAATCGCAGGCAGTTTACGAAACTCCGCCGAGTCCAAATTCTCAACAGGTATGAACTTTAGCTACCATTAACATTTCTCATATAAAAATATCAATTTTTTTACTATTTTTTTTGTTAAGGTGTTGTAAAATACATATAGGTACATGGGGTATTTCATAAAACATAGGGTTACATCAAGTTAACAATAAATGACTATAAGGCGTATATAACTATTTTTTTATATTTGTAAAACCTTTAGTGCTTAGTTATGAAGACGTTTAATTAAATATTACTACATCAGGTCAACGTGCTATACACCCACGGTAATACCGTACAGTACAAGGTGGGCGGAGAGCACTACCTCGGCCAGGGCGGGGGAGTGGAATTCGTTCCCGTGTCAGGCTACGAAGGCGGTCTTCTGGTAGAGAGCTACGCAGCGCCTGCTCAGTCTTGGCAAACGCACAATATATTGCCTATTGACGATGGTTTTGATCCTAGTAAGTAATACTGCTAATAATAAATTGACTGTGTAATATCTTCATAAATGATATAAAGTTATAATGTAATTTAATATATAAACCACATTGTGATACATTTCCTAAATCCTAGGTATGGCAGGAATGGGCGAGGTGAAGGAATGTGTGAACTGCGCGGCGGCGACCACCCCCCTCTGGAGACGAGACGGCACTGGACACTATCTGTGCAACGCGTGCGGACTCTACACCCGCATCAACGGTGTAAATCGACCGCCGCTTAAAGGACAAAAGGCGAAACCTCAACAGGCTCTTGTAAGTATCTTGTAGCACAAAGTTGGGAAATCTTCAGTCAAAAGATTTTGTCATTAATTAGATATATTTGCAGCCTACTAACGGTAACCGACGCGTCGGAGTAACGTGCGCGAACTGCCGCACCTCCAACACGACGCTCTGGAGACGCAACAACAACGGCGAGCCCGTCTGCAACGCCTGCGGACTGTACTTCAAGCTGCACAATGTGAGTTACAGCCCTTGTCTAGCCAATCTAGGCTAAAAGTTGTATATTTAATATTTTATCTATTAACTTAATGAATGAATTCAGATGATATAATGCAGGAAGTGTTGATATTACACTCGGCATACATTGTAATAGATAGTTCCATATCGCGGTACTGAATGAACGGTAGTGCGATTGTGCATCGATTACGGCAGGCCGCGTTGATTGGACGCCACTAGCGCGCCGGGTAGCCAGCAGGTATCTAGCAGACAGGTATCTAATCGCAGCTCTGCAACGCAGTTATCAGGGAACTCCTCGGCAAATATTGAGCCTGTATAAAAAATCAAAACACAGGGTCTCATCTAATCTCTCGAGATAAAACGGCCGGGGCTACCGACTGATAGAGAATTATCACCGCGTCCACGAATATTCATAATGAGATAAATAATCTTTTATCAATTATCTCCTCGTGAGTAGATACGCTTGTTTAAAGGATGATAGGACCGAGCGCCGGCTGATTACGAGGAGTTTCCCCGTCTGTCGAGGGCAGGAGTGACTCGCGGTCGGTCGGCGCGGACTGCGCGAGTACGCAGCATATACTGACATTTACCAAATAGTTCCAATGTTACATATACATAAATTGTGAAGCAAGTATGTTTGTGAACAGGTTAACCGCCCATTAAGTATGAAGAAAGACGGAATTCAAACTCGTAAACGAAAACCTAAGAGTATGGGCGGAGGCGCGGGCGGCGCGGGTGTCTCCAGAGGCGGCGCTCTATCCGGTACGTACACATTTGCATTACCTAATGGCTTGTGTGTCGATATTTGAGCTGAATGTCCGTTGATTACATATCACCGTGGAACTGTATGTAACATCCCTTGTACGTGTTGCTTTAAGAAACGCAATTCATTAACTGGGAGTAATGTATAGAGTAGTATACCTCTATCCTGTCATTGTACCTCCGTGATGTTGCGTTGAGGCTAACGGTGTGTGATTGTGCGCAGTGGAGGCCCACTCGCACAAGGTACTGCCTCCGCTGTACGCAGCGGTGGAGGGCGGGGGCGGGGGCGTGGGCGGGGGCGGGGGCACACCGCTGCTGCTGCTGCCCGCCCGGCATCACGACCTCTCGTGAGTACTCCATATACCACATATACCTGCCACTTTTGCATACCTCGCTAACTAACCTACGCTTTAAGTCTGCAACTATCTTAACAGTAAGTGATTCCTGTTCTATTTTAATATGTTATTATATAATACCCTCTTAATTATCACTTCTCCACACTGTTTCAAAATGTTATTTTCCATCTACGCTTACTTGCTCTACCTCAATTCGTGATTATCGCACATCAACTATTTGCACGTGTCTTATGCTATCTTTGCGGTACTATCAGGCTCACACTCGTCGCAGCCTAGCTGTGTGACACAATAAATGTTTCAAGGATAGAATGTATAATGTACTCTCATATTGCAGGATACCAACGCTAGAACGATCGGGCGCAACCTCTCAACACTACAGACCTCCGTAACTTCAAATTACTTGTAAATTAATAGAAAAATGTCAATTATTTTATAATTTTATATGTAATATTGTAAGCGTAGCTCAGTTATCGGTTCCTTTACACCAAAGCGCCACCAAAATAGCATTTGTAATTGCGATCCAGGTAGGATTATCTAGTGATGGACGCCGATAGCGTTATCGGACTTGTTGTAATATATTACTTTCAAGTCGACAAATATTATTCGTTTATAAGTAAATTTTATTCTAGAAATAACAATAATTGTGACTCTACCAAAGATACATGTAGCTCTAGGGCTAACAGAATGCGGCCGCGACGCGGCTTGGAGGTTGATTGTAATAAAATTGTAATAAAACATTAATACATATATATATATATATATATATATATATATATATATATATATATATATATATATATATATATATATATATATATATATATATATATATATATATATATATATATATATATATATATATATATATATATATATATATATAAATATATATATATATAAATTTAGGTTTTTAATGGTTCGTGTAAATAAAAATGTGGTGTCGCTGGAAATAAGCTCTTTGTAAATTGTAATATAATGTTAACATGTTAGCTCAGGATACACAGAGGCAGCTTAAATTATAATGTAACGAATTTATTAATATATTTTATATAAGATTTTATGTGCGTGTGTGTGCGTGTGTGTGCATGTGGGTGTATTGTGTACAGATTTTAATTAAATTTAATTTATACTCGACGAATCACGAACAGTTTGTGAATGTTGAGATGTGTGTGTTTGGAATTATAAATAAAATAATGTCTTGCCAAAATAATTTTCAATGATTCATTAGTTGGTTTTATTTTCACCTTTCCTTGTCCCTGATTGCATATATTCTTCTTTTTTTCAACGTCTAAGTCAAATATTTTATTCATAATGAGAAGTACAAGCTTCATTTTTTGAACGTCAAATAATTTAATTTGCCACCGGTTCGCTAAAGTTAATGCCCCAGACCTGAGAAGAACCGGCGCAAGAAACTCAGCGGGACTTCTTTTTTCTTCCTTGTTTAGAGACACTACATTTAAAGTAGTGGAAACTAAAGAGGAACGAACTTATTGTTTTATATTAACAAAATGATTAAATCAATGTATTCGTGTCACTGTTTGTAAACATAACCGTTTACATTTTTTCATATCAGTAGCATCAGTATTTGTATAAAATGGCGGCACGAGAGGAAGACGACAGGTCGTTATATATTACATAGCTTCTAAATAAAACAAACAACAAAACCATTAAAATTATAATCAAATTATAACAAGATGTATAGAACAATGTAAATATAGGTACTGTGTAACACTTAGAACTTCCACGTGACAAATATTACTTACTTAAAAGTACATACTAAGCAATAGGTATTACACAGTGGTAGGTAGGTAGGTAGGTAGGTATATATGGAGTGTAAATGACGTACCAAGAATCCACAAGAAATTACAAGATCTAACTAAAACGCAGTTCTACTTACTTATTATTAAATTTACCATCAAATTTACATTTCTTTGTGTAAACTAAGTTTGCAAGTGATATAAAGAGGAAATTTTGGTGCGCCGCGCGCTGTGCACCTTTGCGCGGCTGCCTAAGTGTAGGTAGTTACATCATGCCCTACCTAAACATAAACTTGCTGAACTTTCAACTTAAAAGATTTTAAAGCTTTAATTAATTCCACGAGAGGATTTCTTTTTGAAAGTTATAGTATTTTTGAGAAAAAATACGGTGTTGTTTTGTAAATATGATATTAATACTCTTCTACGTAAGTATGCTACTAAATAAATATAAGTAAGTTATTCATTTTTTTTACATTGCAGGAACCATATAAGCCCAGTGTTATGACACTCCGTTGCTTAGTCTCTGCTTTCTCTGTCCTCACTTTGCTTGTTGAGTGGCGGAACTCAACGCCACGCTTTGCCTAGTTTCCAGAGCGAAGAAAATGGAAATAGAAAAATCCATCTTCTCCGAGTGGGAAACGAACCGTCAACCATCACCGTCACACTTTAAACCATCGCGCTTACAGGCAGACGCTTACGCCTCTGCGCCACGACGGTGCTCAAGTTTTTCATCGCACTTTATATTTAATTTTGGGAAAATATAAAGATTTTATTCGATTTTACTTTTTATACAAAACTGTTATTATAAATGGAGTAAAAGTGTCAAACACAATTTTATAAATAAGGTATATATTACAATTAAAATGACATCTCATCTATATATTACTAAAACAGCAACAATTATGTGTCTGTACATTGTATTTAAAAAAAACAAATGATCTGGGGAATGGGGAAATGTAAAAGATCCGTTCCTCACTTTGTACCCAACTTAACGACTGTCAGTCGCCAACGGAACTTAACGCCGAGGTTTAAAGATCCCCAATTGGGAATCGAACCAACAACCGTCGAGTAATTGTCATCGTTGTTCTACGACGGCCTCAAAATCAAGTATTTGGAACACTTCATATATAATTACATAATAACTAAGCTAAACTATAAAACTAAAGTTTTTTTTTGGAAAACTAGTTCCAGAGCATAATGGCGGACTGAAATCTAATGAATTTCAATGAAGGACAATAAAATAAAAATTAAAGAAATATATGGATGTGTGTACGGTTAATATAAAAAGCCAAAATATAATCTGTGTCGAAAAAATTTAGACCCATTTTTGATTGAAATAAATAAAAAAATTTTAGTTTTATATAAAAAATTAAAATCGAATAAAATCTTTATGTTTTCTCAAACTTTTACTTTTTGCCGCCATCTTTTGAAAAAATAATAGGTAAAGTTTTAAAAAATTGTGAGAGTATATTTACTGGAATCTAATTGAAATCTTATTGAACCCGAGCGTTTAAGTCGAATAAAATAAAAAAAAATTATAGACCAAAAAATTCCTCAAAAGATCATCTGCAAGATTCCGCTGTCTACGCTGAGAAACGTTTAATTTATTAATTATCCATTTAACTTGTAAGCCAGCGCCATCTAGTGATTGAAAGTGTAAACTTAATACTTTGTTATAATGTCATTGAGTATGTAGATGGCGCTGTATATAATAAAAATTATGATGTGTCTTGAAACATGACATTTAAAGATATTTAAATGGACATATATACATAAGGATAAATAAATATAATTAACACAAAATAAAAAAATATAAAATAATTATTTTTTAACTTAATAGGCATAATGTAATGAAATTAATCTTATAATAGATAATAATAACTTGGAAATGTTGAACAGAAAAACTATTAATTAGTTCAAATGTCAAAATATAGATGGCGCTAGTAGTTCGTGGCGCAACACCTTGCAGTTCTACTAAGTTGTCCGATCTCGGTTTCAATTGGATTTCACCGACTTTGTATATTATTTTTAACAAGCTCAGTCAATGTGCTTGATCTAGTCTTTTTCCATTGTTCTTAATTGAATTTTTTATCCGAATGATGGAGAAAAAATGATAATATTATTTTTTTACAGTACCTACTTACTTTAACATTATCTACTTCTATTTAAGTGCAATACATATATACTTTATTTGACATTCCTATACAATATTTGAAATATAAAAAAAAATGATTGAGCCATTTATTGGAGATAATAAAGTTTTTGATACAAAAACAGATATACAGTAGAAAAGGAAATATCTATACATAAATAATAATGTGATTTTTATGATAAAAATATACATTTGGATGGATGTTGTCATTTCATAGTAATTACATCAACAGCGCCGTCGCGTTGTTACGTCCTGCTTATTTAGGTATATATATCGTCTCTACATTTTCACTTAAAATTACAATATAGGGTATCAATTTCCTAGTATTTTTGGGTTTCCATTCCCAACGGGATATAAGAGGATCATTTTGTTATCCTTCTACATGTTTGTACGTGCGTCCGTCGGTCAAGAACATATATGTATCTCAAAATTACTTGATATTTCTTAGAAACGAACATCTAAATAATAGGAATTGTTTTTAAAATAAACTTTATAAGCATAACTTAGATTTCTGCATCCATCTTACAATAGTCTTTATAAGATGGTTTTATGTTTAACTACAGTCACAAAATCAATACAGAACAGTATTACCATTTATATCTGTATAGCTTCATGCTTTATCCCGCACATAGGGGGGTAGTCATAGGGAACTACAGAAACCGTAAGAACCTAGTGTTAAGACACTCCATTCCCCGCTTTACGCCTTTTCGAGACATTAGAACGAAGAAAGAAAAATAATCCACTCTCCTCGTGTGGGAATCGAACCCACAAACCGTCATGTTCACAGACAGTCACAACACCTTTGCGCCACGACGGTATTTAGTATTACGTTCTATATATTAATAAAATACTATGAAATTTAAAAATATCCCCACCTTTGAATATTTAATAGTGTTTTTAACAAGGACAAAGTTCATACGTGGAATGAATAATATGCGTCTAATTGTGACGTAGATAGGTATTACTTCAAACAATATTTAATAAAAAAATTAATACATCGACAATAAACATCATACTGTTGTTACTTTTTTGTAAGTAAGTAAAGTAATACTTGTAGTGTAACATATTACATATAAGATTTTAAAATATTACACAAGTATTGAATAACGGTTTAGTAAAGTTATTGATTTAACTAAGCACTTTTATGAGGTAGCTAGTGACAGCACCTTCTACTACAGTATCGATTTAGAGGGATTGTTAATAATTAAAAAAATCTTTTATTATTAATCATTATTTTTATATAAAAAATAATGCTATTAATTTATTTAAATGAATAAATTGAATAAATAATATAAGGTAAAATTATTGCGTTAAGTACTAGGTATATAGGTATTTATAATAATAACATTTGATGAAACGTTTCCTAACAATAAGAGTAATTAACGGAGTGTCTTAACACTTGGTTCATATGGTTCCTGAAGTTCCTCTGCCTACCCTGCAATATGTGAGATGAAGCGTGAAGCTAGAAAAAAAATGTCTAGATAGATTGCACTTATACTTATTGCACGTGACAATTTATTAAACAAAATAACAAGGAACACAAACACTCATTTCTTCAATTTCTTAAAGAGAAAAGTTTAGTAAAAAAAAATTAATTACCACTACATATTTTGTATATAGGTATATTGGTGGTACATGACTCTAAAGTTTACCCAAAATGATAAATAGAAAATGGTTAAAAGCTCACAATTAATTGATATTCTAATAATTTCCACGAAATATACTCTCCACTCTCCGTAGTACCCACTCACAGAAGTACGTAGAAGTATATTAGTGTATAATTAGCCGTCCGTCCGTCGGTCCGTCCGTCGGCCGCCGACAGCCGTCATCTACGAGAGATATCAATACAAGGGAGCGTTAAATGATCCCACCTTATCGCATTTAATATGAAAAAACTAAAGGAGCTCGACAACACTAATGACAGAAAGAAAAAATGTCGCACAGCGTGTCACACTCAGTATGTCCACTTTGTCAGTTGTTTTGGAGTCGTTGAGGCGCATTTATACAATGTGATTGACAAATATTTATGTATATTTATAGGTAACGTCTGTCTTTTGTTATATTTTGCAATTTGTGACAGTGTCTTGTATGGTTACACTAACATATGGAAAATATTGTTCTGATATTTAGAATTAATCCACACTGAGGATGCATATAATATTCAAAAAAAAGTATAAAAAGCCCTTTTAAATTTTCATATGTTTTCTTTAATTATATGATAAACAGATGAACAATATGCTCATATATGCGATATGTTTGAGATAATCACTTGCAATACTTTTAACGCTTTTATATTTTTTTCATACATATTAAGTATATATACACACAAAGTCGCCTCATACATTGTGTTATTAAGCTTTTCCGTCTCAATGGAACCAGTCATATAAAAATTAAGATAAGTCCTGTCTCCGTCATATTAATTAGTAATTAATTAAAATTTTTATATATTTAAATAATTTAACCTGGACAGGTAATTACAGTTGACTACTACATACTCAGTAATTGACACAGAATATGTCTCTTACAGATTAGGAGAAAGAAGTTAAGTTTTGTACATTCATACTTATATATATATATATATATATATATATATATATATATATATATATATATATATATATATATATATATATATATATATATATATATATATATATATATATATATATATATATATATATATATATATATATATATATATATATATGTATAGAAATATTTAAATTGTTTAGAGTCCTTAGTACATCTTAATAAACATCATAGCAAGTTTACTTACAGTACTAACACATTACAACGTATCGAATCCTATCAATATGATAGCTTATAATCTAATCACTAAAATAGCAATTAAAATGAAAATAATAAATATTTATGAGCACTTCATTCATAATTTACATTCATGTGTCCACAAGAGACTCTACCGGTCACTTGTCATACGATGTTCTACAAGCAAAGGCACGAGCACCTCCTAGTGCAGGCTATAAAGATAGTTCGGGACGTCGTATACTCGCATGTCCCAGCATTCTCCGGCTTGGTGTCGTCACCAGCCATCAGTGGTCAGCCAAGATAAGCAGATGCTGCCCCGCCCGCCCCCCACACACCCGCGCCCGCCCCCGCCGCACCCCGCCCGCCCCCCGCTGCCGCCCTCCGTCTCGCGACTAGCGGACAGTTCATTAGCGCGGAGGCGCGGGCGCTTGATATATTATACGTACACACGAATCGACTAAATTGTCCCGTCGATAAGTGGGCGTGAGACCGACGTCAGGATACCACTGTATCACGCGACCAGTCTACGAACTAATTATTATCTTAACTATATAGTATAAGTTCGTTTTCAGTTTGTATCAAATTGTAGATAAGACGTTTCAATCTGAACAACTTTGGCAGAGGTTAATAATGGATTGACGTAAGTGGAGACGCTTGCTAGTATATTAAATATTTTATTGCGTTTGAAATAGAGTCTAGTTTCAGTGGTATATGTATAGCGTGATACGTCCTCGTCGTAGGAGGCAGATAAACGCGAAGGGCTAATGTGTAACCGTTGTAGTGCCAGCGCCACTAATGCGGCCGGCGCCGGCGCCCGCCTAAAACAAAAATCTACAACATTCCTGCGTTTAGGCGAGCCTTTATTCCTTTTTTATCATGAAATAATAGAATAGGCACAAAGCGGCCGCCGCTTATCGAACGCCATTCAATTTATTAAAGCATGCCATTACCTCGGGCATTTGGGCGACTATTGGGTATTACGTAACATACGTCGGCGAGGACGCGACGCCGGACTACCCAGACTACACACTCTACCCGGTATACCCGGTCTAGACATTCTAACCGGACTACCAGGTCTAGCCATGCAATGTTACTATGTTATAGGTACATGGAATAATTTGTAATTAATTGCGTATGTTTTTTCATGTCTTCACACTTTATCCCGCACATGGCAGGCAGTAGGAACTGTAGGAAATATAGGAACTTAGTGCTTAGACACTCCGTTACTTCGTCCCTGCTTTTTCCGTCCCTACATTCCGTCTTTTTCGAGGCAATTAATTACATATGTACACGTATCAAAGATACGTGTCGATCTGTTTTTTGTAATAATAATTTTTATATGGGTATGTATGTATTTCCATTTGAAGATGGATTTTTCTGTTTCCATTTTCTTCGCTCTGGCAAATAAGCAAAGCACGGCGTTGAGTTCCGCCACTCAATACGCAATACCCCGAAAAATGCGGAAAGCAAGAAACGGAGTGTCTTAACACGAGGTTCCTACGATTCTTTCGGTTCCCACTGCCAACTCTGCCAAGCGATAAAGCGTGAATCTATATTTCCATAATAATCCTAATAAGTTGTATTGCAAGTTGTTTAAAACAATTAGATGAAAACAATTCTATTGGTTGTAATATGTGATGTGAAGTATCTACTTCAGAGCGTAATTGGTTAATGCTTAAACTGATCTCGAAAGGCTACACTGTACTGTTGTGTAAATTGTGAACACACACATGTTTTGAATAAATTAAGCTTTTATATAAAGCTTTATTCCTAATTACATAAAATAGAAGCTAATCCTACCAATATTAATCGTGACTATACAATTATTAATAACAACTCGAACTTGGCTTTGATATTATGTTCTTTTTAGCATTTTGTTTATTTATTCATTGGAACACAATTTTTCTTTATTAAACTAGCTTATAATAGACGAGATTATTGACGGATGGAGGAAATTTCTATAATTTTTTGAAATTTAAGGATGTTGATAATTAATTGACAGACAAAATATTACTGTTTTTGAGTTGATTCTGAAGCAGAACTGAGAACGAGGCCGCTGGCACCATACTGTGCCATCTACACAGTATAGTACTGGTATACTATATATTAAATATACTTTTTCTTAGATACTTTTTCTTACCTAGCTTACCTATTGTAATTCTGCACTAGGTGTTACAATCTTTAATACTATTCATGACAACGTCAATAGATAGTGTCCATCAAATTAAACGGATTTCGTAAAAGCGTCATTTCCGTGTTACCGTAGTTTAGAGCAACAACCTTGTCTAGGAATCCATTCTCCTGTATATATTTATTACGGCAGCGTTTTATTATTTCCAATGAGTCAGCTGCTCTACTGTGGGTTAGTAACAAGTACACTAGACTTTCCGCCATCGTGTTTCATAGAATATTATGATCCCTGTAAAGTAACGGAGGAGCACCTTGTAAAACACAAGGTGCTCTATAAATATAGCCTACATTTGCCGGTAAACTTGTCCTCAGTAATTCGGGTATCCATAAAATGTTATCCTCAGAGAAATAACAAAGAAGGCTTTATTGGGATCTTTCTACCCATAGATATAAATTTAAAAAAATCATAACTTTATCTTCGCCCCACATTATAATTTTTTACTGCAACAGTTCTACAGTTTTCTTTGTATAGTTTTTTGTATAGTAGTAGTAGTACAGATGAAATAATTAAAAGGAATAACTCTATAAGTAGTTCATAGTAGTCTCGCGATACCAGATTCTGACGACAAAGCTGTTAAACAGAGAAAAAGAAACAAAGGTAGCTAGTTAAATTTTGATATAAATAAAACCCCACACATAAATTTAATGCTAACTATTACCTTCATTTAAAAATATATTTTTAAAATGGCAGAGTTTTATTTTATGTTTTTACCGTTTACCCGTTTCTAAATACATTTGTAAATCACTATATTTCGAGTATAGAGTACATGTCGGCGCTAGGCCAGGGTTTCGTTGTTTGGAATTCATTTTTATAATAAAAAGTCAGAGTAATATCAATTTGTTTATTCTCGCACATAAGTACAACTGAAGAGATCAACTTTACATAATTAGGTCCTTTTTATTTATTTATCATCTGACATTTCTGTTTAATATTCGAAATTAATATCATAAAAAACTTTACATTACAAATAGGTTTTACTGATTTCAATAATTGAACATTAATTTCAATACTAAATACTTTTGTAACAATAAAATCATAAAATAATGATATACCTATATATTGTACAGTACCGGGTCCCGACTCGACGACCCTATAAAGATGTAAACTAAAGATCAGATTGATTTATGATGTCGATTAAAAAAAATGCTAAAGATAATACAATGTTATGGACCTGTTAAATAATACATCTAAATATTGTACCTCGTACCAGATGGCGCTAGTTGGAGCTTATATGTTTTACTTAATTTTTTTTTATAATTTACCAGTGATTTATATGAAAAAGAGAGAAGAGAAGTCTCTCTTTTCTCTACGATTAATCTGTATTTTTTATGTACCGTAATATTATGTTATATTTATTAATCTATTTTGCCTAAAACTATGCAATTCAAAATATTCATAATGCTAACAAATCGTTATACCTTTTTTACTTGAGAAATAAGAATGTATAATATTTAAATTGTATCAGATTAAATACAGGGCTATTTGTTTAGCAACAATAAAAAAAACACAAGCGCTATTAGAAGCGTAACACTAGTATATTATGTACAACACAATATATGTACGTACTACGCATTATATGTCAGAGTAAATCCTAACATTGTAAGTATATTGTACATCAGAAGTTTCCTCTCACTCACTGTCAATGAAATTCATATACATAATGTGTTGTATCAAAAACATATATGTATTAAAACTAAATTTATAAATGTATATGTTATTGTATTGTATCACTGTTGTATCAAAATCATAATTTAATTATTTTACGTTACTTCACCAATATCACTTTGTATGGAGAACACACAAGGAATTTTGTATAGCAAAAAAGAGAAGATATTTTTTTATTTATAGCTTCACGCTTTATCCCGCATGTTGCAGAGTAGGCAGAGGGAACTGCAGGAACAGTATGAACCTAGTGTTAAGAAACTCCGTTGCTTAGTTCCTGCTTTCTCCGTCCCCACTTTCCGACTTTTTCGAGGCACTGCGTGTTGAGTGGCGGAATTCAACGCCGCGCTTTAAAGAGAACATTGAAATATATAAATGCATGTTCAAAAGACAAACGAAATCCACTTAAAATACAGCCTTCTTCATAACAAAATAGAAAAGTGAATGTAGGAAAAGTACCTTTTGTTATACAAGTTATATAATCTTTACAACAATATTAAATAAATGTTGTTATATTAAAAGTCACACAAAAATCTATTACACAAAACAAGTCCTACACAAACAGTCTGGTACACAAACGTCTGTCATAAACAGATTACACACAAAGAATGAACATTAAGAAGATGCGTGCATATGATGGTCTACTTTTGACAATTGGAATATTATTTCTAATCATTTTAAAATACACAAACAAAATTTATTTTAATATACACTTTGCTATAATAGAAATCGACAATTGTAGCTGGTCCTGGTTAAGTTAAAAGTTATTTCTAAGGAAAAAAGTTTTTAATGTTACTTCTTTTAAATAATTTACAAATATAAATATAATTAAATAGAAATAAAACGTTATCGCTATTTTAATGTGACAATTTTAGCTAATACACTGACAGACAGTACGGAAAACTCTTCCTTGTGAGTTTTTAACTTCTATTACCGGTGTAATCCATTATAATCGACCTTTTTTATTTTTAATTAATATTTAGTGACACAGGGAACGTAAAATAGACTATGATAAATAAATTTACATTATATTTATTCAAAGCAACACTGTCAATTTGATATATTTTTTTGAAAAATATTTTATTTTTTATATAAATTAGACGAAGAAGTTTAATTATTACAATAATTAATTTATAAACTTGATATCTTTGTATCAATCCGTTAGGTTAGGTTATCAGTTAGTTAGGTATTGTTATATCACAAATTTGTAAAAGCTTTATTTCCAAAAAGCTTAAATCTACTTACTTAACTTGACAGCGCCGAAGCTTAAAATATGTGTATGTATGTGCCTTTATCGTACACACTGTAAACTCTTGCTTTATAAGTTTTATACTCCGAATTAATTTATTTAAGGACCGTAATGGACTCCGGATCGCTTAAAAAACGTATTAAAAGTTCCGAATCACGGCGACTCTAACGATTTGTCTTACAAAATATATGACCAATGTAAAATAGAGCTTTTAAATTTTACGTATATTTTTAAGTAAAATTTTTAAACGATTTCAAAATTAAACTGATGACAATTTAAAAAAGCAAATGGAGCTTTGATTAACGTTTATAGCAGAGAATCATTTTATGTTATGTTTGACCTCGTTGACATTTTCGTTTAAGCTTCAGGAATGGTACTCTTTACATATAACTTTGCTCGATTAATGAAATTCTACATAGCATTTTTTTTTTAATTTTTACCAATAGTTTCTGACATAGGTGTTACACTTAATAAGAGAGACACTTCATGATTTCATAGTATTTGTATACTCGTAGTAGTATACGATTAATATACAAAAAGCCTTAAATATTTTGATTAAATGTCAGTAGTTTTCCTGACACCCTACTGTGCTTGAAGCTAATTGTTTAACTTTGTAGAGCCGCACAGTATAGCTCTAGTAGGACAAGGTAGTAGACAATCTGTGGCTCCGTAAATGCTCGAAAAAGCTCGTGTTTTAGGTAAATTTTAACTAAAACAATAAATTTGCAGAACTATGTGTTGCATTGATTCATTATAGATTTTAAATGTTATTCACAATTTTACGTTCCCCTGTAGAGTTGTCAGTGTCACTTGTAACAATATAAATAAGTACAAGAGAAAAGTTGTGCCGTGAAGCAGAAGCGCAACGTCTGCTTGGAAACGTGATGGTTTGTGGGTTCGATTCCACGGATGTTCCATTTCTATTTTCTTGGCTCTGGTATTTCAACTCGCACCGCCTAGAAAAAAGATAGAAAACGGGGAACGGAGAATTGCCTTGACACTAAGTTCCCACCTACCCTGATAGAACCGGAATAAAGCGTGAAGCTTTAAAAAATGAAAAAAAAAAACAAACAATTAACGTTTTCTATAATAGAATTGTTATTATTTTAAAATAACAGACTATTCCAATTAGTAAAATGACTTTTACTCACCAATACATTATTTTCTAACTCAAAATTATAAGATTATTGTAAAGTAATACCCACTATGCATACTTATATATGTATGTATGGACGCAAATCTATATATATATATATATATATATATATATATATATATATATATATATATATATATATATATATATATAGATTTGCGTATATATATATATATATATATATATATATATATATATACGCAAATCTATATATATATATATATATATATATATATATATATATATATATATATATATATATATATATATATATACGCAAATCTATATATATATATATATATATATATATATATATATATATATATATATATATATATATATATATATATATATATATATATATATATATATAGATTTGCGTCCATACATACATATATAAGTATGCATAGTGGGTATTACTTTACAATAATCTTATAATTTTGAGTTAGAAAATAATGTATTGGTGAGTAAAAGTCATTTTACTAATTGGAATAGTCTGTTATTTTAAAATAATAACAATTCTATTATAGAAAACGTTAATTGTTTGTTTTTTTTTTTTCATTTTTTAAAGCTTCACGCTTTATTCCGGTTCTATCAGGGTAGGTGGGAACTTAGTGTCAAGGCAATTCTCCGTTCCCCGTTTTCTATCTTTTTTCTAGGCGGTGCGAGTTGAAATACCAGAGCCAAGAAAATAGAAATGGAACATCCGTGGAATCGAACCCACAAACCATCACGTTTCCAAGCAGACGTTGCGCTTCTGCTTCACGGCACAACTTTTCTCTTGTACTTATTTATATTGTTACAAGTGACACTGACAACTCTACAGGGGAACGTAAAATTGTGAAAAACATTTAAAATCTATAATGAATCAATGCAACACATAGTTCTGCAAATTTATTGTTTCAGTTAAAATTTACCTAAAACACGAGCTTTTTCGAGCATTTACGGAGCCACAGATTGTCTTCCTACTAGAGCTGTACTGTGCGGCTCTACAAAGTTAAACAAATAGCTTCAA
>JAZFAU010000025.1:97500-297500 GCA_037178615.1 Dione vanillae
TGGCGCCATAAAGCGCGGAATAAATCAGACTTACATGTCAACGCAATAAACTGATATGAGCGGTTATTTTTTTTGTATTTTGTGTGACGATCACCGCATAATAAAGTGAGAAGAGAAAAAACAACTTAGCGTTCCATGGATTCACCGTGCGGGTGCTCGCCGTGTTGTAGGAAGAGCCGCGCTTGGGACTTGCGACTCAAGTGTAGGTTTAAAGCATGAATTTTGAAATAGATTAGAAAAATTATAGATTTTTCCAGTAAAAAAATCTAGTACAAACTTTAGTGGATACGACAGCAAATTTAAGTATTTTAATATTTAAAAGTTATAGTTCGTTAGTTGTTTATATGAAACTTTTAACCTAAAAAACCCAACTATCGAAAGGTTCTCTCTTAATTCATTTATCCGCTTCCCATCGAGTATAAAATTATTATTAAGAACTTATTTACCTTATTTAACACAGCACATGCTTCTTGTGTGTACGTACATAATTTTAGTTCCTAAAAGTAATTTTTCCTAGAATAAAGTAAGTCATTGTACATTAATATGTTATTGTGAGATAGGTAATGGGTCTTAATATACTTGTTCAATACATTCATAGTGATGTACATATATAATTAAAAACTCAATGTCTGATCTCAGAAAGCAGTGTAAAGAGGCTATATAGGTATGTATATGTGCATGCTAAGTCAGATTTGCTCATAATTTACGTGTCCAGGTAGACGAGTCCGTCGTCCCGTCGACATCTGAATATTGATGTCGCAGGAGGACGCGCGGATCCACTTAGCGACGCACACACCTGCGCCGTCGCGAAATATTCAATTTATATTAGCCATAAAGATTTCGCCTTTAAAGGCTCTGATTTACATTGCATCGCATATAATAAATATAAGGTTAGTGGATTTGTGAGGTTTTTAAAATAACCGCGGAGTAGGGGTTGCTGGTGAAACATCACGTAGGTAGGTAGATGATGAGGTTAATAATCCTAGATCAGTGAAGCCTTGCAGTCAACTAAAGACTGAAAACTGAAGATCGTGGTCATAAGAGGAATGTATACTTGTCTCATAAGACTGATAATTTGTAACAGATACAAACATACAAACACAGAGAGATCAGAGAACGAAGCACTAAACGCTGCGGTCCCTGCTATACTTCTCTCGCCTTGTCCACTGTCATTGACCTCTTCATACATGCTCTCCATAGAGTCCTCATACTTTTTCGCTAACCTCCTCTAATATCTTCGATACAGTGTTTTCGAAAGTCAGCCGAGGTCTGTCGTTAACTCTCATTAACTCAATTTTGCTTCATATATTTTATTTACTTTTCTTTCAAAAATTGTTTCATATATCTTTTCATACCACTTCATACTCATTATAATATGTAAAAAAAATATTTCTTGTACGAAATATACCAAGCTAAGATATGTCTCTTAAAAGTGTTTAATATTGAACCTTTCCAAATAGTTCAATTGTCAGTATAAAATCAAAAAATTACACAGAGCCAGAAGTAAAACCTAACTTAAGCCGTCGCATAACAAAAACTATTTACCTTTCAAAATATATACTTACTTTTAACTTTAATTTTATTTAAATATTTTCAAAACACTTGTAACCACGTTTAATCCGATTAGTAATTCTTACTTAAAGCAACAAAACAAAGAACTAAAAAGAACAAAGTGTAGTGACATCGCTTACATCTAAGAACTCGTTATCGTTATCATCCCCGAAGCGGGAGACAAAAGGTCGCTTCTTCAAACAATGACCGCTTTGTGTATGATACTTTAAAACTCAATAACAAGCTTATACGTACCTAAGTTCAGGTGAAATAGACTTGAAAGCTTTTTGTTTTAAACAAATTACAAATATATGTTCCCACGATGCAGTTTTTGGTATTGCTAATTTTTTTGGAAATTTACCATATTTTTAAGTCATTAACACTATCAAAAAAATATTGAGATACTCGTATCGTACACTCCGTTACATAGTCCCTGCTTACTCCGTCCCCGCTTTCCGCCGTTTTCGAGGCATTGCGTGTTGAGTGGCGGAAATCAACGCCGCGCTTTGCCTTAGTTGCCAGAGCGAAGAAAATGGAAATAGAAAAATCCATCTTCCCCGACTGGGGATCGAACCCAGAAACCGTCGCGTTAGCCGCGACGTTGACAGGCAGACGTTGCGCCTCTGTGCCACGACGGTCGAAGGTATATTGTGAAATATAGGTACATCTCGTTTCTGGTATCAATATTATTATTTACGCTTCATCAACAACTATTCATCAAAATTCTTTAAAAACCTGAAAAGATATAGTACCCACTTAACATTCAAAGTCCGATATTCTTGGAGTCAGTGCGGAAGGTGTTTTTTATAAATTACTTTATTAACTTTTCCTTTGCGAATTTACCAAATGTAACAATGCTATGTTAGCTTTAACCAGTGTCAATATAAAAATAACGCCATTCTCTCTCTCTCTGATTTCATCTCTTGACGTAAAGATCTGGGCGAATAACCTAAAGCTATTAAGATTGGTGAAGTTTGATACAGTTGTATGAAAATATTTTTTTTGTTATAGCTTCACGCTTTATCCTGCATATAGTAGGGGGTAAGCAAAAGCAGCCGCAGAAACCGTGGGAACCTAATGGTAAGACATTCCCTTTCCCGCTTTCTGCCTTTCCGAGGCGTTGCGTGTTGAGTGGCGGATTTCAACGCCGCGCTTTGCCTAGTTGTCAAAATGGAAATAGAAAAATCTATCTTCACCTCATGGGAATTGAACTCACAAATCGTTGCGTATACAGGTAGACGTTACGCCTCTGCGCCACATCGGTCCTCGTATAAAATTTACAAAACGGTTAATAAAAACAAAAAAACACGTAATACCTAATAATTACATAATTATACAAAAAGCAGTATCTACATTGGCTTATCATAGCTCGGCCACATTTTACCCATAAAGTTATATTATCGAACCTTAACTTATGCAGAGATTCCTTAGAATGTAATCAGTATACCTAAGGAAAATTTCAATTAGGAAACTCGTATTCTTAACATCATATATATTTATTATTAGTAAATAAAAAATAGAAATAATACGTTTAAAAAGACCCGTCGAGCTGAAGTCAATTTGAGGTACTTTAAAAATTTTTTTTAGCTTCACGCTGGCACGGCGGGATAAGCAGAGGGAACTGCAGAAACCATACGAACCTAGTGTTAAGACACTCCGTTACTTAGTCTCTGCCTTTCTCCGTCCCCACTTTCCACCTTTTTCGAGGCATTGCGTGTTGAGTGGCGGAATTCAACTACTTTAAATTTATGTAACTTATTTTCTTAAACAAAACATATAAAATATGAGCACACCGGGATATGAACCCGTCCCTCATAACAATTATCCAAGGCTACTAAGCTAAGCTTTTTATTTATTTACTATCAAACAATGATGAAAATTTCAATCCTCATTTATATATATAGGTATCATTTGTATAAATAAAATATGGTAAAGCGTGAACTACACTCAGATAGACATTTCAAAACAGTAAATTAGAATAACAATCGTAATAAACGTTATTATTAAATTTTTTGAAGAACTCCACGGCGCGGCGCCACGGAGGAATGCAAATGACTCCGAGGCAAGGCAAGACACGGCGCTGCATTATCACAGAGATACTGTCCACCGTACACTCTATCTGCTTTTAATTAACAGATTATATTTATGTATCGAAAATTACTTCATTATGTTCTAAGTAACTCGGATTACCGTTAAAGAGACGCGGTGCGAGTCACGCGTGTTTTGAATGTAAGATGACCGCTCTACAGTGTACTAGGAATTAGTGGTATTGATATGTGGTACATTGTACGAATGGTGTAATTGCTTGTTATTTTGTACTAACAATAGCTTTTTCTTATTAGTAAATATGTATTTCAAGCTTTAAAAGTTATTTTAAGAGCTTTTGGAAAATCTGAAATTTTTACTGACAGCTTTATTTCATAACTTTTAAATGTTATATTCTGTTAACTTGACCACTATCTGCTAATGATGGTAAATATCAGTTTAGTTCATCTACTGACTTAAATTACATTTATGACACATATAATAAATAAGTGATGTTATCTATTTATTTTAATATACATATATCGTAGTTAAACTTTAAGTTCAATTTGTGGGCTCTGGTTGTTTATTTCAATTTTGTACATTTGTATATAGTTTTATTTTGTTGAAGTTTAAAACCTAAACTATAGAATATCTACAGAAAAGTGTTTGAAACCTAAAAAAATACCTACATACGTATTGACTTCCAAAATGGCGGCGAAACGAACTACCCCATAAGGCATAGGACATAGATTATTTAATACAAGTACCGCACAGGCACGCGCCGCAACGCGCCCGTACCCTCAATAGGGGTATTTTCCCTTCATTTACTAAGTGATTGATCGAACAAATGTGTGGATAACTAATAATACTTTTATACAGATAATCAAAAATGATGTAAATCATGTAAAATAAAGATTTTCTTTTGTAAGTGATATGTAATGATGGAGAAATAAAGATAAAAAGTTCTTTTTTCCATAAACTAAATATATTAAACGTTAAAGCAAGCAAGGTAGTATATGATGGCATCATAATAATAATCTCCATAGGTACACCATACTTTAGGTTACCTAAGGCCCACGCATTCAAAAGTGTAGTACAACTTTGGGTTGCATACTAAAGTAATAGACAAATAAAATAAATAAATACAAGGTGTCATTATTTATTAGTACATTTAATTCTCTCCTCTTATGGACACGGGTTACTCTGTCAGAGCTGACGTTGCTCGCTCATTATGTACCTAATACAGGGTAGAGCTTTACTTTTTCTTCTACGAATATTTTAGATAAAAATTTGATATATTTTTTTATTTATAATTTGATTGCATTTTTTAACAAATACTTCGGAACTTTGTACAAATATACATAACTAATAATATTATTATTATGAAAAATTACTAAATATCTGCCTTTAATGTGAAAATTATGCAAAAATACAACACGAATATTAATAAAAAAACAACAATTCTTCTTTGGATGTTACCAAACTATTAAAGGCACAAAGTTCTATAAATCTGTAAAATTCAGCCTATTTTCGGCTCATACATTGTTCGCGTGGTGTTGGATTTCACAGTATTAATTAAATGAAAAAATGTGTAAATGTATATTTAAAAAAATAAATGTAACAGGAGACTTCGGAAGGCTTTTGAAAACACAGTATCGAAGATACTGGAGTAGAGTCACTAAAAAAGCTGGAGGACTCCTCGGAGAGCATGTATGAAGAGGTTAATGACAGTGGACGAGGCGGAAGAGGTATGCAGGGACCGCAGCGTTTGGCGCTCCGTTCTCTCTGACTACCCCGCTAGGGATAAAGCATGAAGTGATATATCTATGTATGTCATAATTATTAAAGCTAAAAAAAAGAAACTTAAGAATTTATATTTGTAAATCTTTTTATATAAAACGATTGAATACGACTTATCAATTATAAGTTGTACCTATAATTGGGAAATGACTCAAAGCTAAATACTAATCCCACTTTGCTTGCATTTTTGTTACAATTTTTTGCAAAAGAATTTGCTTTTCTTAATCTCGTAAAAATCTTATGTCTTATTTAAATGAATACACTAAAGCGCAAGTCAGTTGTACCCACAAAGAGCTTCCGCGCCGTGTTAACAGGGTATAGTTACAATTTATAAAAGTTATCAAATTTAAATTTGGCTAAAGCTTTAAAATTATTTAGACGAAGGCTTAGAGCTTTCAATCTAATATTCTAAGAAATCATAAAATAAGGGAAAATATTTGTAACTATACAAAACTGCGTTAAATTAATCAAAATCATTTGTAGCTTACAAGTTGTAAATTACATTGCAAGCTCCCTGAAAAACAGCTTTTTCATTTTTATAGACAAGCTATTACAAGCTGTAGCCGAGGATGGACACGGTCGTTACGTTTAATGATCCGTCGTCTGAATATGTGCACTATCACTTTGAAAAATAAGCCTTAAAACAATACTATAAGTGTTAAAATTGCTTGGTTATTCTGTATAAAAGAATAGACTTTTTGTAACTTCAATATAAAGTAAGCTAATCGATCTAATTAAAAAGTTTTAAATTCAATATTGTTTTTGTATATACTAATTGTATAATAGGGTATTAAAAGTTTTTAGTTTGAAAGTTTTCCCTCACATAGCAGGAGAAATAATGATAAAACACTCCGTTCCCTCATTATTATAGACATCGTCCTCTTTTATTATAGACTGAGGTAGTAAAAAATGAAACACCTCCCTCAATTTACTTAAAACTTTAAAACAATGTTCTATATAGGTACCTATATAGTAGTATAGCTACCTATATTAGGTGGAAATACATATACATAATACAGGTACAGGTAGATACCTATACCTGCATATTATTATCAGCAATTTCCGCCAGCAGACCTTAAAATTCGATTTCAAAGCATCCTTTACCCACCCACTAATTCGAAACATGAGAACCCCAAAAATAAAATAAAAGCGTAAAGTACTCATCAAAATAAACATTAATTAACAAATGCTAAAGTTATTTACAAAGTAATCCTCGTCGAAGTAAACATGTTGGTTAGGTATCTCGAAACATATCTTGAAACGTATCTTGAAATGTATCTCATTAAAATCATCTCTTTCATTATAAATGAAGTAAAGCTTACCAAAAAGTACTTCAGATACAAAATAACAATACCTACCTCGAATAAGACTTAGTAGGTAGGTTCTTATGTACCTGTTAATATCGAATCCCAATGTTCTATATTCTGCAATGGTCAATATTATACACTGTTCTTGTTAATAAACACTTCATTTTTTTTTAAAGTATTTTTCATTTATTTCATATATTTTTAAATGTCTTCCTTCACTGCTTACTTTGAACAAAACGCATAAATACGAATTTTAATGATTAAATATACATTGAGAATCGTCGTGACGCGGAGGCGCAGTTCCTACAAACGTGAAGGTTAGTGGGTTCGATTGCCACTTGAAGAGGATGGATTACTTTTATTTTATTTTACCGCCACAAAATAAGCAATGCTTCGAAATGCGGAAAGCGGTGAACGGAATGTCTAAACACTAAAAATGTTCCCAAATTCGCGTTACGTATTGAAAGTTATGACCTGTTAGCCAGCTAGCTTAATTTACTTGTTTTATTTTCAAAGGCTTAACTTGTAAACCTACATTACTTACAGAACATAATAGCTTCTATATAAGTACAATAACGACGAGCTCTACACAAGCGTCTTTAGCTCAGTGGCAGAGCACTGGTCTTGTAAACCAGGGGTCGTGAGTTCAATCCTCACAGGAGGCAGCGCGTGTCATAAATTATTCTTTGTGAATAACTTTTTCCTGTATATTTTATTAATATTTAGTTCATAATTATTTTTTTATCGATTCGTTTAATATTTTACTATCTATATTAATTACCACTTGGTTTTTAAGTAAATTGCGATATGACCTCTTTAGCGAGACGTTATCATGACGCTGGATAAGATTAGATAAATAAATAAATTAATTGCTAAGGATTAGTTTTGATTAATTTTAGCTATAGTTACTTGGTAATATTATAATATATTACTTATAAGGGTTCCATACTTCAAAAGGAAAAATATGGAACAAAATCAGTACAAAACCACTTTAAAAAATCTCCTGAAACACAGAAAATCAAACTTCAGTCAAAATATATATGCCTTTGCATTTTCTATAAAAGTCAGTCAAGAAAGAAGTATAAATTATGAAAATTGGCAATAACTTAGAAGTGAAAGAAGAAACAAAGGGAAAAGGTAGTTTATTTCACACAAAATGAATGCATGCGACCGTAAATTTAAGTTTGTCAACTCATATAAGATACTGTACATTGATGTACGAAATTCGACAAAAAGTGAGAACTTACAGTATATAATTATATATAAAGGAAAAATCTTATTAATAGTAATTTATGACTTTAACATGCAGAGAAATCATTGCAAATTTATATTTGTAGATTATTTCATACAAAGTGAGTGAATTCGACCGAAAAGCTAAGTTGGTCAACTTTTATAATTTGTACATCCCACCGAACCTACACACCCTCGGTAGTACTAACGAGTAGGCATTAATCGAATTCCACCGATGCTAAAGTTGTTAATCTCGTACAAAATAATAAAGTATATATGCGTTATGAAGAACTCATGGCTTAGCCGTCACACGCTTGTACAGTTTGCAAGAGGCGCAGGTTCAAATCCTGCTGCGTTAAATTTTTTATACGTTTTCTTTAAGTATTTTATATATGTCGTATTATATATGTATATTAGATTTATAGACACTATTTATAGCTTCTCACTGTACGCCGCATAAAGCAGGGTACACAGATGTTGACAAGTGTCAAGCCAGTTTTAAGACATTGTGCGTTAACTGTAGTTTTTTTTTTAACTTTGTCTTCTATAATAAAGAAGAAGAAAACTGCTTAGCATTCTATGGATTCACCGTGCGGGTGCCGGGCCCATTGCGTTGTAGGAAGAGAAGCTCCGAGCAGCGCTTGGGACTTGCGACCCAAGTGTAGGTTTAAAGGGGCCCCTTTAAAATGCATTGACGCTCACCTTCACTGTCCGAGCTCCTCCCACTACCTAACCAAATTTTAAACGATTCTACCAAAGCCGCCTTTGAAGAGCGTTCTAGAAATGAATTTATACTAGTTCTAGACAGGCGTCGTGTGTTTTCCATGTCGATTGCTTTATATTGGGAATGCTAAGACGTGTCCGGGTGGAAATGGACTCCTGATACTCTTCACTCAATGGCTCACCATGGGATATATGAGGGTCAACTCTATCCGCAGTGATAGTCGAAGAGCTTACCGACGACTGTCGTGCTTCAACACCATGATGTGTTTTAAGATGTTTAATATACCAGGCTCTTCTCTTGTAATTTTTCCCGCACGTGGGGCATTTCAAGTCCGTATTCGCGCCGCTTTCGTTGTTTGCTTCAACCGGTGGACAGTTCTTTCGCCCCCCCCCTCTCGGACTGTCCCAGGGGTATTTTTCTTATGAGGACTTTTAGCTTTAAAAATTTTCCTGGGCTTGGCTTGCTAGTCCATTACCCGCGGCTGTTTTTCCAACAGTCAACTGTCTTCCCAGCTGCCAGCTGTCTTTCCAGCAGTCAACTGTCTTTCCAGCGTCATCCCGTCTCTCCGGGCTGTCAATTATTATTATTTTCTATAGGTCTGAGAAACTAAGTTGCTCATTATATTGTTTACAGTAGGTACATATGTAAATAAAATAGTTTTTGTATATTAAATTCAAAATAGGACTTTCTCTAATAATTTTTATTTAAAAAATTAAATAAAAACAATCCTATGATAGAAGACAAAGTGTTAACAGAGTTTGTTACAAATTTCTCATAGTACCTACTTTACTTAGTGTAGTAGTTATTTTCTTCTTCACTTTCTTTTTATTTGTTGCTGTTTATAATATTTTTTGTATAAGATTGGCGTCGTGGCGCAGAGGCGTAGCGTAATGTAAAGGCGACGGTTAGTGGCTTCGATTTCCATGAGGGTAAGATGGATTTTCCTATTTACATTTTCTTCGCTTTGGCAACTAGTCATAGCGCGGCGTTGAATTCCGCCACTCAACATGCAATGCTTCGAAAAAGCCGGAGAGCAGGGACAGAAAAAGCGGGGACTAAGCAATAGAGTGTCTTAACACTAGGTTCCTATAGTTCCTGCAGTTCCCTCTTCCCTGCCATGTGCAGGATAAAGCGTGAAAATAAAAAAATAAGATGGGCTTATAAGAAGATTTTCTTGAATCCTAGCAAAGGCTAATAGCAGAATACTCCTAAGAATTTCCTTTTGTGCATTATAATGGATCTTTTTTAAAAAAAACCTTCAATTAGAAAAATAAGCTAATATTTGAGCTTCTTTCTTGATAGATACTATTGGATCACTTGAAAGTACACTTAATAAATGTATAACTAAAATAATTGCATACATTTATCACAAGTTGTACCTGACGTAATATTACTGATGAACCGGCTATTTGGCTGCAGTTTATAGTTTCATTTAAATCCGTTCAGAACTTACGTAAAATCGGAATAAATGGCCATCTTTTACTAAGACGTCAGCACTTGTTGTATGTTTAATAAATCTTAGTTTGAATTTATTTTTATATAGTGTTTTGATTTGTGTAAATGAAATTTGGAAAGAAATGATTTTTAACGACATCGAATTGTTACGACTAAAGAATTTTAAATAAAGTTTCATTCTCTTTTATTTTTCAAAGTATGAAATAAAATTAAGCATTTTGAAATTTGAATGAAATTTAAAATCTTTGTTAAACGGCAATTAATTAGTAAATCCTATTATAGTGTAAAGGATTACATTGATGATGAAACGGCATGGAATTAATGAATTGCTCATAAGTTAGAATGACGTTTGTGAAGTGATCACAATAGGTTTAGCGAAACTTGGTTGAGTTTGTTGTGGGCTCTTCTCACCAGGCCGCGCTTGGAACCCTCGTAATTTTAGTTTTAAGTCATGGAGTGTGTAGGTTTCAGAGGGGCTCAAGTCGATATTATTATCAAATTGGGCTCCTCTGACACTCCTCCGTTCGCTCTATCTGACGTACACATGTGATCATCTTATTGATTCTAAGTGGAAAAGTTATGAATAAATAAATAAATAAACATGGAAAGTGAAGAACGGAGTGTCTTAATCCTAGGTTCTCACGTTTCCTGCGTTTCTCACCATCTACACTGCCATTTGCGGGACAAAAGTGAAGCTATAAAAAATTAAAAAAACTGACTACTCTTTATATTTCCTTTCCAATAAGGTATTTAGGGTATATGTAATACTTTCTGAAAATATAGAATCTAATCTATAAATAAGCTTACTTTACTCATATGTATGTACCTACATTAGCTTATAGCGTCGCCAGGGGATGAAGTTAAAACGATATTCTAATAACTTCATAAGCCTTTAATATACGAGTAGTAGTCCGTAGTAATACGGATAGTTTTAAACATAACCATAATCCAAGTATCTAATAATAATAATAATCATAATTTCAATTAGGATAAAAAATATTTTGAATTTTCTCAATTTTAATTCATGCATGCGTGCTAGTAGGCTAGATAAATAGGACTACAGCTGTATGTAGGTAGGTAGAGGTACACATATGGGCAGGTAAGGTAATGTAAAAAAATCTCTCTTTATTGCAAGCAAAGTATACAAAAAATACTACAGTAAAAAGTATATGTATATAAGGCAGAAGAAATAGTAGATTAAGATAAGGTCTATGTGAATATTTAGAAGATAAATATATTACATATAAAATAATATATACAAATAAATATAAGCCATATAAAACACACATATATATATATATATATATATATATATATATATATATATATATATATATATATATATATATATATATATATATATATATATATATATATATATATATATATATATATATATATATATATATATATATATATATATATATATATATTATATATATATATATATATATATATATATATATATATATATATATATATATATATATATATATATATATATATATATATATATATATATATATATATATATATATGTGTGTATATATAAGTTAAAGAGTGAGAAAGTAAAGCGAAGAGACCGTTCAAGAACTCAAATAGCTCTTTGAAGTGAAGAGGACGAGTTGGGAGCCACTTGAGTTTCTTACGAAAGTCTGAAATGTGATCAAATTTGCGTAAACTGAATGTTAATAAATTTTGGATGCGCTAAAGATTTTTTACATCACACCATAGTCCAATATCGGTAGAAGGAGAGTGTTTTTAAGAGAATCTTAGTTGGAGTAGGGAGGAAGTTACCTCACGCTCCCCAGCGTGGTCGCCGCCATGCTGAGCGGGGAGGAGGCATGGGCGGCGGTAGCCTCCTTCTGTGAGGACGTAATGTCACAGAAGGAGGCGGCGGAGCGCACGCGGGAGGATGACCCTCTCGCGGCGCCGCTCCGCAGACGAAGAAGGGGCAGAAGACGGCGGACACAATGTCCGTCGCCCTCCGCCCCTGGGGGTGATCCGCAGGCGACAGGCGCGGGGGCGCCACCGCCTGCATTTCCAGGATCACCCCACTCGTCGGGCCACAATGGCCGTGCACTCCGGCCATTGTAACGACCCCTCCCCACTAGGGGGGGTCTGAGGGGCCTGCCGTAGGGCGGGCAGTCACCGGCGGGGGCCTGGATGCTATGGACTCCCAGGCCCTCTCCACGCAGGTGAGGTCGGAGCGCCGCTGGGTATTTTTAGTGGGTATACCGGGAACGCCTTTACCGGGAGTCCCACATACCCCTCTCCCGTCCCCCGACGGGAAGGGGATGCGTAATGGCATTTTTTCCCAGCGACAAAAAAAAAAAAAAAAAAAAAAAAAAAAAAAAAAAGGGAGGAAGTTACCTATGAATCTCGCAACATATTGTTATCTAGTTTAGCCTCAAAGTCTTCCATTTTACAATAAGGTTCTAGCACAATATATCATTATTAAGAAGCGCCGATGGTAAAGCAAATAAGTCTGTTCAAAATGAGTTTTGCACTACTAATTGAAATCAATTTTTATTTTCTTCAAAGGCTTAAAGCCGCGTATTATTTGTCGAAACTGAGGAAAATGAAATCAAACGACAACTTAAATAAATAGATAAACAGCTATAATTATTTAGTATATGTATTAAAAGCACCGCCCTATAACGCGTAAACCCGCGTCCGTCAACTAGTTATTAGCAACAGCTATATGGAAATCTTGTACGTAATAAATACTACAGATTATTTACACATAAAGTGTACGAGATAATTTATAAAATTATCTCGCGATTATATGAG
This sequence comes from Dione vanillae, assembly GCA_037178615.1. Lineage (NCBI taxonomy): Eukaryota > Metazoa > Arthropoda > Insecta > Lepidoptera > Nymphalidae > Dione > Dione vanillae. The sequence goes on from JAZFAU010000025.1 coordinate 110,386, forward strand.
ATTTAAAACGGTCCGATCAATTACCGGGTACATATCGGCGTCATAAATTTATCAAGACAAATTTTTAGGTAAATATTATTTTGTATTTTATTATTCGCAGTTTATAGTAAAAGCTCGGTTTATTGAAAAGTTTATAAAAAGGTTGATAATGTGTACATTTGGTGAAATATTTAAAGGTAACATGTGGACTGAAGCCATCTAGGATTATTAAAAAATAATTTAGGTCTATCTTATGTTTTTTATAACTTTAACTTTTGTAACTATTGTGTACTTTGATAGATTTTTTTAAATTTACGCTTTACCCGCACATTGTAGGGTAGGCAGAGAGAACCAGAGAGGCCGTGGAATCCTAGTGTTAAGACACTCCGTTGCTCACTTTCTGCCTTACGCATTATGCATTGATTGTTGAGTGGCAAAATTCAACGCCGCGCTTGCTTAGTTGCCAGGATGAAGAAAATAGAAATACGAGGAAGAATCGAACCCACAAGCCGTAGCGTTTATAGGCAGACCCTACGCCTCTGGGCCACCACGGTCCTCATACCTTTAAAAGATTTGAAGTATCGTACCGATTCATAATATTAATGAAATAAACTTAAGTAGGTATTTTAGTAATAAGCACGAATTCAGTCAAAACATCAGTGCAATAAACCTTTAGTAACTAGAATATCCACATTTTTACATGTTTTAATATGTTTTCGTTGTGTGTATGTTCTATTATGTGAAGACCATCATGGCACAGCGGCCGTCGCGTCTAACTGTGAACGCGACAGTGGTGTGTTTGATTCCCACTCGGGTTGAATTATTTTTAATTCTTCCCTCTTTTAATATTTTTTATGACGGTAGTTTTTTTATATTATAGGACGGCAATCGAGCAAAAGGAGGAGGAAAGCCTGATGTTGTGCACACCGTCGCCCATAGACAGACAACATGAGAGAATGTGAATGCGTTACCAACTACGTACCCAAACCAACCCCCTTTATGTGCTCCAGGAACTTTCACTCAACTAAACACAGCAGCATTAATATACCTACTGCTGTTACACGACGGTATTCTGTGAGAGCGTGGTAATTACCTGGTTCGAACCTGGCCTTTTAGAGCTACTGGTGTTAGTGTAGCTTGGCTTTACCACTTACAGAGTAGCGATTTTCACAATTCAATAAATACTTGTTTGATAAGATCTTTCATTTCCGTGATTTTTATACATTTTTAATAAAACAATTTAACCGGATTAATTGCGTGTAATGACATATTTTGGAAACTCGACGTTTTGAACATTTTGCAGTAGTTCTTAGTCACGGGTAGACTAAGGTGGCATTCGTCTGTCATTTGATATAATTATTATATCAAACTACCGTCAATGGTTCCTGAGTTGCCTCGGGTACTCGAATAATCTGTATTATTACCTAGCTATATGATAATTGCTATGAATAATCTCTCTCCAAACATTCTCACAGACATGGCCTGGACTAATCCATTCAAATATATACCAGGAACACAAATAAGCCGACTTACTGATACATTACCCTTTGTTTTATGCAAAAAGCTATCTTTACAACTATGACGTCACCATTTCACATTTCGCTAACGACTTCTAAGAATTCTAGAAGTAGTTTCAAGTTTAGGATATATATATATATATATATATATATATATATATATATATATATATATATATATATATATATATATATATATATATATATATATATATATATATATATATATATATATATATATATATATATATATATATATATATACATACATACATACATACATATAGCTATATAAAGGCAATATTTTCTCATCCAAAAGGCGAGCTATGAAAAAATAAATTATAAAACAGTCAAAATATTTGTATGAAATTTTAGTGACGATCATTAATAAAAATTATATTTTTTGCTAAAATTTATAATTAATGTGTAGGAAATTACAATTTTTATGTATATTTTAGTATCAACGTTAGGTAATTGGTTTAGATAACGTGTTTAAAGTCAATATGTTGCGAATAAGGATTTCGGTTTTGGAAATACTGAGTAAGTACGTCTCTAAGAAGTTGAAAAAGAACGATATACTTTACTGTTATCAATTATCATTATTATCAAGGTAGCGTACTAAAAATATATATATATATATATATATATATATATATATATATATATATATATATATATATATATATATATATATATATATATATATATATATATATATATATATACATACATACATACATATAGCTATATAAAGGCAATATTTTCTCATCCAAAAGGCGAGCTATGAAAAAATAAATTATAAAACAGTCAAAATATTTGTATGAAATTTTAGTGACGATCATTAATAAAAATTATATTTTTTGCTAAAATTTATAATTAATGTGTAGGAAATTACAATTTTTATGTATATTTTAGTATCAACGTTAGGTAATTGGTTTAGATAACGTGTTTAAAGTCAATATGTTGCGAATAAGGATTTCGGTTTTGGAAATACTGAGTAAGTACGTCTCTAAGAAGTTGAAAAAGAACGATATACTTTACTGTTATCAATTATCATTATTATCAAGGTAGCGTACTAAAAATATATATATATATATATACATACATACATACATATAGCTATATAAAGGCAATATTTTCTCATCCAAAAGGCGAGCTATGAAAAAATAAATTATAAAACAGTCAAAATATTTGTATGAAATTTTAGTGACGATCATTAATAAAAATTATATTTTTTGCTAAAATTTATAATTAATGTGTAGGAAATTACAATTTTTATGTATATTTTAGTATCAACGTTAGGTAATTGGTTTAGATAACGTGTTTAAAGTCAATATGTTGCGAATAAGGATTTCAGTTTTGGAAATACTGAGTAAGTACGTCTCTAAGAAGTTGAAAAAGAACGATATACTTTACTGTTATCAATTATCATTATTATCAAGGTAGCGTACTAAAAATATATATATATATATATATATATATATATATATATATATATATATATATATATATATATATATATATATATATATATATATATATATATATATATATATATATATATATATATATATATATATATATATATATATATATATATATATATATATATATATATATATATATATATATATATATATATATATATATATTTATATATATATATATATATATATATATATATATATATATATATATATATATATATATATATATATATATATATATATATACATACATACATACATATAGCTATATAAAGGCAATATTTTCTCATCCAAAAGGCGAGCTATGAAAAAATAAATTATAAAACAGTCAAAATATTTGTATGAAATTTTAGTGACGATCATTAATAAAAATTATATTTTTTGCTAAAATTTATAATTAATGTGTAGGAAATTACAATTTTTATGTATATTTTAGTATCAACGTTAGGTAATTGGTTTAGATAACGTGTTTAAAGTCAATATGTTGCGAATAAGGATTTCGGTTTTGGAAATACTGAGTAAGTACGTCTCTAAGAAGTTGAAAAAGAACGATATACTTTACTGTTATCAATTATCATTATTATCAAGGTAGCGTACTAAAAATATATATATATATATATATATATATATATATATATATATATATATATATATATATATATATATATATATATATATATATATATATATATATATATATATATATATATATATATATATATATATATATATATATATATATATATATATATATATATATATATATATATATATATATATATATATATATATATATATATATATACATACATACATACATACATACATATAGCTATATAAAGGCAATATTTTCTCATCCAAAAGGCGAGCTATGAAAAAATAAATTATAAAACAGTCAAAATATTTGTATGAAATTTTAGTGACGATCATTAATAAAAATTATATTTTTTGCTAAAATTTATAATTAATGTGTAGGAAATTACAATTTTTATGTATATTTTAGTATCAACGTTAGGTAATTGGTTTAGATAACGTGTTTAAAGTCAATATGTTGCGAATAAGGATTTCGGTTTTGGAAATACTGAGTAAGTACGTCTCTAAGAAGTTGAAAAAGAACGATATACTTTACTGTTATCAATTATCATTATTATCAAGGTAGCGTACTAAAAAGAGCTTTACATTGATTCCAGTTATCTCATTGTATAATGTCTTTTATTTAAAAGTTAGTATATATAAAGGAGGTGTTATATAAACACAGGGGGAATATAGGTACCTAAACAAAAAAATAATTATTTAACGACTACATAACATAAAATGTTTTATTTGTCTTAAACTATTGTTTAGTTTTTTTGGTGGTAATGTTTTTTAGTTTTCCCTCCATGTGGGGGACGGCAGTAGACGGAACGTAGACAGTATCCTTACTTTGCTAATCAAACCGGAGGAGCAACAAATTAAGTATAATATATACTTATATTCTTAAATAAAAGCGGTGGTTGTAGTCGTCTGACGGTAATAAGACACTGCGGCGCTGAGCTCCGCCACTCAACATGTGTTACGAAAGGTGGAAACCTGAAAATGGAGTAACTGAACTGAGGATTCCCTTTGTTTACTCGAAAGTAAAAAGAATATAAAAATCATTAAGAAAATTGTTAAAAATACTTGACGGAAACATAATTATTTGTTACAAATGGATACAAATCCCCTCTTAATAAGATCTTTAATTTTCGAGATGTTTATACATTTTAAATGAAATAATTTAAATGAATTTCTCGGTAGTTTGATATAATAATTATATCAAATGACATACGAATGCCACCTCAATCTACCCGCGAACACGGACTACTGCAAAGTGCTCGAAACCCCGGGTTTCCCAAAAATGTCAACATACGCGAATAATTCGTTTAAATTGTTTTATTTAAAATATTGCTTCTTTATATTGCATAGAGGTAAAGAGGGATAGGGAGGTAGGAGGAGGTAGAAAAAGAAGATACTTTTATCTACCTATTTGCCATTATAGACACATCATATTTACAAAAAGTAAGTAGAATTTAATATCTACTTGTATACTGACAAATGTTTTTAAAAATCATAGATTCATATTTTACTAGTGCCATCCAATGCATTCCCAAGTGCATATGCATTCCCAATGCTTTTACGTAAAAACATTTAATCGACAAGCACAATTTTTTAATGTTTTACTACAGTAGATATATATGATAATTTGTAAGTATTTACATTTTATCTTAATAAATTTATTACAATATAAAGTTTTACGATCCATCATAAATCTTCTAAAACAAACCAAAACGAGACGTCTGTGCCACCATCTAGTTTTGTTCACAAATAAATTAGTAACATACTCTATATCGGAAATACCTGAAAAGGCAGTAAGTACCAAAAGCTTTGCTCCTTTCAGTTATCTTACAAGTGCTCGTGAGCTTTCAACGACGTCGACGTCGGTAGTGTCTACGCGTCGATACTACGGCGTAGCAATTAACGAGATTATTGATTTAAAACGAACTCTACCAATTAATTAGAGAGCGGGACGCGGCTATAAACAACCCGCCGATACTTAGCCGCGGTTAGGGTCACCAAGTTTTGTGCTTTCATGAGGATATACCGGTGTAGATTAAATGTATTAAAATAAGAGGTAATAGGTAGGTATTAAAAGATATTTTAAACATATTAAGTATTGATATTCATAAAATGCATTAAATAATTGCTAACAATGCCTCCTTCTACGTTTATTTGTAGTACAAAGCTAACATGTTGTGCTAACATTTAGAAAACTTTACTACACCAATATTTTGCAGAAAACAACAAATAACTATGCTAAATAACCACATTTAACAATAAAAAGATATATATCCGAACAACTTGTAATCCCTGGTGACATTATCCCCATTTCTATACTATAATTCCATTAGGGCCTCCTGACCCTCGTTTCCCCCACCCTCCTCCCTCCTCTCTCCTCACTCCGCCCTCGGCCCCGCCCTAATTTATGGAAAAGCGGGAAATTAACCCGCCCCCACCGTCCAATGGCGGCGGAACCCGCCCGCGCCCTCCAGTACCGGCCCGCGCCTCGCCCTAGACGGACGTCAGTGACACGCGCACGCGTAGTGTAGTGTAACATATATATATGACATAGTGACAACTTGTTCAGCCTTTGTGTAGTAGATACATATACACATATATATATATATATGTTTATATGTAGTTACGAGCTATTGTCAACGAGGATCCTTTTATTGTGAGTAAATGTTTTTTTTAATTTATTAGATAATATGAGAAAATTATAATTATATTTTTTTCTATTGTAATGTAATATGTACTGTTAAGATATTGCCTAGAGTAAAGCCAAAGATCAATATATATATATATATATATATATATATATATATATATATATATATATATATATATATATATATATATATATATATATATATATATATATATATATATATATATATATATATATATATATATATATATATATATATATATATATATATATATATATATATATATATATATATATATATATATATATATATATATATATATATATATATATATATATATATATATATATATATATATATATATATATATATATATATATATATAAGTTTTTAGTTATATATATATATATAAGTTAAAGCTTTATAAGACATATTTAAAAAAAAAAACATTTTATTACATAATATACTTTAACGTTTGATAATAACGTGTACCTATATGTTAATAAGTCACATATAGGTAAATGCAATATGCGATAACGATTACATAATATCTAGGAATGATACCTATAGAGTAATATGACATGTCTTTTCAAACTTTTTTTTTACTTATAATTGAAAAGTCATGGAAATTGTTTGTATTCATCATATATTTTATAATGAAGGCGTACATTTATAATTTGTCTTCATAATTTAAATTATAATTTTAAAAATTGACAAAAAATACAAGAATTTAAGCAAAATATTTATTTAAGTAAAAACGAGTCTTAATGTGGAATTTTTGTGCGACATGTTGTTATGTATTTGGTTATATGTCGCAAAAGCTTATATATCTTACCTAATACCTACCTAATACATATCTGAGTAATTAGTGTGTCGCGGCCGCGTCGGTATTACTTCAAATGTAATTATTATTATATAAATTGTTGAATATTTATACATTTTGGGTATTCGTGGACTCGTGACTCGTTCTAGATAGTAGGTAGGTAGGTAGTGGGTAGTGTAGAGTAGGGAATTCCTCTGAATGCGATGCTTAAAAGCTGTAAAATTCTCAATTTATCTCCGTGGTCGTACCACGGCATTGCCGGAAAGTACACAGGTCGGTCCACTCAACAAGCCGAAATAAATATTAAATATTTGTCTTAGTATCTAAATTGTAAGCTATCATAAGAATAATTTGAATGAATCCTTTAACAAATGTCACATTTGTGTGATGCACCAAGTGCAACAGTCTTGGCCGTAGTGGGGTCTCAGTGAGTGCACTGGTAGTAGACGTGTGGAGTCGGAGAGGCGCGCTAGAGCGAAAAAACAACTTCATTAGTTAAACGAGGCGGAAAAAAACCCGTCGCTTTATAATTTGGTGCGACTTCTCACACGTTTTGTATATTTAAATTTAATTTTGGTTATATTCATACACTCTGAGTCCAGACTCTAATTCTAACGTCGATTTTATCAATACTTTAAAGTACCTGTTACTTATTTTTCGTTTTGTGAAATGTGGTAAAAAAGAGTTGCTAAATTACCGCGTTCATTTCCATCTTCCGCCTATATCGAGCCTTAAGACAAATCTAGGTATAACTTAGCAGCCTAGTGTCAAGACACTCCGTTGTCCGTTTTCCACTATTCAAGACAATAGGTACTGAGTGGCGGAACTTAATGCCGCTCTTTGTTATTGCCAGAGCGAGAAAAATGAAAATATTTTATTCTCCCTCAATGGGAAAGGAATCCACTACTATTGCTTTAAAGGTCATTTCTTTCTATACAATATAAATGTACAATAATAAAAACAACATTATATATACATTATTAGGTAGGTACTATAATCTCTGAAAAGTTTTTATATCTCAGGTTTTATATAAAAATCATAAATTAGGCCCCTAAATATATTATTAGATTGTGTAGATATTATAAAGAAAATTATTTCAAATTGTTAAATTTATCAAAGTAATATAGTTAAAAAATATAAGTATCCGTTCTTTGTACTACTGTAAACCAATGCAATACTGTTCAAAGTACTTCAACATTAAACTGATCTTTTCTAGAACTCTTAACATAGATCATTACCTAAAACTCTTCTTACGTAAATGATGAAACAAATGACAATATTATACTATATTATTTTTAAAAAGATTCATTTAAATATATAGTAATATTGTAAAAAAATATATATCTTTAAGCATCTAACTTTAGGACCAAAGAAATATATAATAGATAAGCCAACCGAGCACTAGAATTTAGACCATAGACAGTATAAGTACAGCCAGCGTCAAAAATGTTGATTTCAACCAAAAACCTGTAGAATTTACTGAATTAATTGTAAACCTTTTAAATGTATCGCTTCTATCTGGAAATTATTTAACTTCCTTCTATTGAAGTCGGTCGGCGTCGGGTCTTTTGAAGTGTGTGACGTAATACTACAATAATACAACTATGTGACGTAATAGACGGTTCTATAAAGACAATGGAATTTGAAAGAAATACAAGTAAATATTACATAAAACGATCTAATTTAAAGTATTTTTTTCCATTCTGGTACAAGAAAGTCAGATGATGAAAAATGAAAAAGAGAGTGACTTGGCTCTAGATTTAGTAGAATGAGACACTTCGAGGTATAGAATGCGTTAAAACAGTACGAAAACATATCGACGTCAATCAATCAGATTAATTTCTTAATTAAATACATCATTATAACACTATTGCCTATAAATATAATTTATTTTCCTTAATAAAAACATAAAAAAGAACAATTGATATTAACAAGCCAAATTTAAGAGTTAATGAGCATTTTTAATGAAGTAACTAGAGCGAGCGGGAACACTGTCAAAGGGACGCGCACGTCGCCGCACGTCCCTTCACAGCACAGTCGACTGACTCTACAGCATAATCATATTAATGGGAGTATTAGTGGAATATATGACGTGTGTTGTGCGATATATCATATATACATGCGTTCATTACAGCTACTTATAGCAGTAATGATATAAAACGTTTCTATACTAAACTAGCGACCGACTGAAGAAGGGAATTCGAGGCGGCCGCGCGGAACCGCCGCGCACGGTAAAACATAACCGGTCAATCAATTATACATCTTAATTTTAAGTAATAGAATATATTTTTGAGCTGTCGTTAAAATCGTCTATTATGACACTTTGGAAGCGAAAAAGCGTTATTTATTATAAATTCTCACCTCATTACGAGGGGTCTGTTTGTGTCAAGGCGCAGTGCCCGTCGACCTACTTAGTACACACGCGGTGCCGGAGGAAAACGAAAGTGACTAACAATATCCTAGTCACATCGATACCAAATCTACTTCTAATCTTCCTCCACACTAGCACAGCAATAAATATATATTTCAAGCAAAGTTTCAATATTACGTTATAAGCAATTACCGTTGTAAAGCTAACATTTTTGTATAATATCGATTGACCACTTAAAAGTCGTAAATGTCACCGACCGCGGCCGGCGGAGCGCGGCGGCGGTTGATACTGTATCGGAAGGCACGTTATCTAATTAAATCAAAAATAGCAATTAAATATTTATGATATATATAAATAGAAGGATTACATTGTAAATTCTGCGAAACATCGCATCTTTGGATCTTCTACTAATTATACGTAACGCTACATACAAGGTATCCAAACATTCGGAACTTGTTACTGAACTAAAGTAGACTCGCCCAGTTTCTATGTTAATCGCACTACAAATACATATTCTATAACGAGTCGCTGACGCGGTTCATTTGGAGCTTTTTATATTCAACGATATCGAGATTTGACGATAATTTGGCTTTGCATTCATTATTATGAATGCACTATGAGTTGAGCTAGCTACTGTCACGTGGACATCTGCTCTATGAAGTTAGATATGCTTGTTGTATTGTAGACTTGTAGCACAGTGTCACAGTTAGCTTTGAAGGAGCCAGTGGTTATCGGTTCAATTCTCAAATAATAGCAAAATAGGCTTGTAATGAAGTTAATAGCAATATATCAGTCAATATAACGTTTTTTGTTTTGGTCTATTATTTAAATTCTCTAAGGTGTAATTATTTAACAGAATCATAAATAAAAATATTTAGTACTTTTCCTAATATCCATGAACAACGTTTATTAGTTTTTTTAGTTAATTATATATTATATAATTTCGTTGAATTTTCCGGTTACTGAGGCCATATTCAAATTATTCTAGATTTTATCTACATACTGTCGGAGTTGATGGCCAGCCTAGCGCTACACTGTATCGACACTTGTCATAGTAACAATCCAAAAATTAAAAAAGAAATTTCTACTTAAAAATAATATTTAAACGTACTACGGATATACGGCTTATATTTATTTAACAGCAATTTTATTAAGTATATTATAAATATTGATTAAGATGTTATCGGAGCCTGTTGTTTTGTAGATAAGGATCTGAACGTCTCCGCTTATTGCTCAATCAGATATCATATTGAGAGTAAGCGACACGTTTAATCGCTTGCTACGATTCAAATTTTACAGGTTTTATTTAAAAAATAATAAGAAACAACAATTTCTATATACATTTAGTGCAAATATAAAAATATTAAATATTTGCGAATGTGTGGCGGTCGTCCCAAGTGTTCTCATGACACGGTACACGTCACACGTGTCTTGAATGAAGGTGCTACAATAAAAGAAGAGCGTGTCCGTTCGTTGAATGAGAAGCCGAATGTGGTGCGATAACATCTATCTGAGGATATTATCTCGCATCTCCAAGTCTTCATCGTTCATAACTCTCATTGACGCCACCTGTTGCTCCCATTCAATTACGATACGTAATTAAACGTTTATATTTAATTTTATTGCTCCAATAAATGTTTATTTATACACAATTAACGGCAACAAGTATTTGAGTGACAGAATGTTTTAGTAAAGAATCGCTTCAGTAATTTAGTAGAGATATAGTGTAGGTGACAAAGTGTCACCTGGGGGTATACCTGCGCCGGCGCCGCTCTGCGTGCATTCCGCACATAGCGCACCCCTTACTCATTTGCGTCGCCAAAAATTATGGCTCTACGACGACTTACTCACAGTTAACTTTCAATGAGCTTTCAAAAGCTTAGAATTCTTGTAACTTTTTTAAATGATGAGAAAACTAGTAAATATTTGAAAATGAAAACTAATCTTATTTCTAACATCAAGCCGTCTCGATGTAAATTAATTAATGTTTATTAATAAGATGCAAATCACATAAAATATGTTTACACTTTGCGTATAAATGTATAGATATGGATATATTCAATCGTCACCTTTAATTTGATTAGATTAAGATAACTTCTATAATTATACATCGACATTAGTGCGTTAGGTACGTACTGTGGGGAAATAGAACAAGTGAAAATACACACAGATTGCATTCAATCTAGTCGTGTTCCGATAGTTGCAAATATTCAAAGTATATTTTTAAGTATATTTTTATAGGTAGAGGCGGGTGTGACTCGTGACACAGTGGGTAAGCGGTCAGTGTAGATGCGACAGTTGTAAGTTATATTCTTTCTCGTGGAGAATTTTTTTCTCTCTTGTAAAAAAATAATACGCGGCGTTTAGTCCCGCAACTCGAATATTTCGGCGGAGAAGAACAAAGTGCCTTGATTCTAGTTATCTTCTGTGACACAGCGTTGAACTTTGGCTATTTAATTTGAATTATAGTTAATGTCTATAAAAATTGAAAACAATTTAAGGAATGTATTAAATTATTAGTCCGGGTGGATCTAACAGACGGAATGTAAAAAAATGAGCATTTAAACCTGCTGAAGGTAATTTTGGGATTTATTAAATGGTTACAGATGCACCTCCTGTACTTGAATTTTCAAATCATCCAGCAACCTATTAAAATATACACAGAAAATTATACGAAGAGGTATTTCAAAGAAATAATAAAAAATGTAATAACACTATACATATATATTAGTATCAACACCAATATAAAAATGCATTTTGCAGAGCAGTCAAGCATTAGGAACACGTAACACTTGTCAGAAACCACTTTCAGATAGGAATATATATACTTAACATGGAGTTATTGAAGTAATAGCAACATGGGACATTTTCTAATACGTTGATATACGTAGTGCAAGTCAAAGTCAAATAATTTTATTCAAAAAAATGAAGCATGTAGCTTCATTTTTGAACGTCAAACAATTTAATTTACCACCTGTTCGCTAAAGATAATGCCTCAGACCTGAGAATAACCGGCGCAAGAAACTCAGCGAGACTTTCTGTGTTTTTCTTTTCTTTTTTTTTTAATTTACCAGATATTTACAATTTAACAATTCTTATTAGTGGCAACAATGCTCGAGAAAGAAGAAATTAAAAACACAATGATCTTATCTAGGTAGGACTTACGCATTATTTTGAATGATATTATTTTTTGGGCTCCTTACCTTAAAAGAAATAAACGAAACTCTTATAGCCTAATCCTAAATGGTCAGATCTATAATCTCTCTTAAAGCACAAAACGCATCAAATTTCTCATTTAAGATAGCAACATTTGCTTCCTTTTTGCTGCAATTTTTTTACAATGGCCCCGTAATGAAAACTTATTTATTTTATATTTTCCACTGAACTAAATTTTGAAATTCGGCAAGGATTTAAACATTGTAAAAAATACCAGAAGCCTGAAAATTCACAAGTATGTCCTAGAAGAAAATACTATAATCTTTAGTTCATTTCACACAAAATAAACACTTAAATTAGAAAACTTATATAAATTATACTTTGTTAACTTCAGTACTGCTCTCATTTTTGCTTGGTGTCTTAGATCCTTGTAACATTGAGATAACCCACTATACATGTGTTGTTATAAATAAAAATATATCAAACAAAACTCACTATGTCCACTTGACCTCAGATTTGAAGCCTTGAAAAGCTAAAAGTATTATATAAAAAATTACATTGATAAAGCATTAGCTACGTTTTAAGGGTAGTTTCACATAAAGTAGTCTCAGATAAAAAATACGAACACACTTTAGTAGCGACTAAGTACGTACTGATTAGAAGACAAGAGATGGCGCCTGTCGCGACTTCTTTACGACTTAGCGTTTCGGTCCACTGGCGCCTTCTACCTGGACTCGCCTCCGTGTCACCTAACTCACCTCACGCACCTTACGCCTTACGCGAGTTGATAAGGGACGCACTTCCTGCGGCGTTGTAGGTCAACTTCCTTAGAGGCTTTCAAGTGAGAAAACTAAAAAAAAATAAACCTAAACAACTCTAAAAGTGTTTAAATTAAGTATAAAATTAGTTTTAACGTCTATGAAGTGGATCAAATAGATTTTATCTCACTTTTTTTTGTGAATTTTATAGGACTAAGGTGTTTGTGGATTCGATTCCCACTCGAAGAAAATACACTTTTTTATTTCCATTTACTTCACTCTGGCAACTAGATTAAGCGTGGCGTTGAGTTCCAGCACTCAACACCCAAAGCCTCAAAAATGCTTAAAAAAAACAAGAATTATGAAGTTATTCTGTCATCTTCTAACTAAACTACATCAATATCCTATTAATTGTTTAATGTAATAATAAAATTAATGTTAAAAATTAGAAAGAGAAACTGGCTCATAGATAAATACTTTGATATAACAAGTATTGCCCTTCAAAAGTGCAATATATGTAAAAAATAATGAAGTCTAAAAAATCTACAAATTCGCCTCGACAGTGTCGGCGTCTCGTAGAGTCGTAGTATCGGTAAGTCATTAGCGACTCGTAGCGAAATCGTTAAGTGTGTAATATATTGCGGGTCACTAGTTCCGGTTCTCTCGCGCTTATCTCCGATCATCTCGAGATAATGACTTTTGACCGGCGCAGCATCTGGACCGCATTCCCCAATACTAAATACCGAATACCGAATATCTTCACACGCACAAATAATGAAATTTTAACGCCGTTATCGTTAAGTTACTGTATGTTTAGTAGATTTTTTTTTCATAATCTTCTTTGTAATATGACAAACATACAAACAATATATATATATATATATATATATATATATATATATATATATATATATATATATATATATATATATATATATATATATATATATATATATATATATATATATATATATATATATATATATATATATATATATATATATATATATATATATATATATATATATGTATATATATATATATACGACTGTATATTATATTTTGTTTTGATTTCTATATTTTTAAAGTTACATCCAAGTTGGGCCGACGGTTGCTTTTTTATTATAATGTATATATTAATATCATTAACCTACATAGTGTTATAGAGGCCGCCGCAATGGGACACTTGAATGTCACCACGATGGGACATGGGTGCAGAGACGAAGAACTGTTTGTTGGATTTATAGTATATTGTTATTTCCAGATATATTATGTTAAAAAACATAATATAACATTAACATATCATATTAAATCTGTTTCTTATCAATATATAACATATATAGCATATATATCAAAACTTTAACAATGAATAAGCAACGGTTGTATCGCCCACTGTCGTGTAGTTCCGATTCAAGTTGCCATATGTTTTTGGTTATTTATGTACGTAATATGTAATATGTATACAGTTCTTGTGCTACCTATTTTAAGATGACGCGTCGATGACCACATTGAGATGCAAAAACACGTCATTTGACCGTCTTATTATAATAGGTATATTATATTTTATTCCATAGGAGCAAAATATTTGGCGTATATATATATATATATATATATATATATATATATATATATATATATATATATATATATATATATATATATATATATATATATATATATATATATATATATATATATATATATATATATATATATATATATATATATATATATATATATATATATATATATATGTGTGTGTGTGTGTGATTATATAGTGTAATGAATACAAGGTCGGACTCAAACATTTGCAATTAATTTGTATAATAACCTTTTAAAAAAGATATTTTATAACATTTCTGAGTTTTAATTATAAATAATAATTTAAAATAAATTGTAAGTCTAACTTCAAGCCCGACGTTCTTGGACACCGTCCTAACACTAGAGCCAAATAAATTCTTGCTAATTGTTTGCAATTCCCATACATTTATAATATATTTCACATGAAACGCCATAGATTCTGCCATCACTACTTACATACCATCTACATACCTCTATATATCTATATCTATATATCTATTTAATCTCGCCGCTCTCCCATTGGCCGGCCCTCCGGTCCAACGCTGACAGATAATTATTTCCGCGTAAAGATTATGATTTTATGTAAAATATTACAAATATGAATAATATTTCTATTAAGAACTTGTATTTGAAGAGGCGTGGCGTTCAATATTTAAATTCGTATATAAATTACAGTATTCATATTTGTACGCGACATACTAATGCCTACATACATGTAAGACAATGCATACTAAGTTAATGCTTTTGTTCGACCTACACGTGTCCATATAGATGTTATTTAGTACAATGGAAGTGAGTACAAATGGTTTGATTATCAAGCTAAAGTGCAGAGAGCAGAGAGAGTGTCAGACAGTGCCTTCTTGACATCTAGACACTGACACTGACACTGACACTGACATCGATACACCGGTATCTCGATACTTAAGGGATTAGTATTGTGACCGAATCTCGAACTGAGCCATAAAAACCAAGGGGCTAGTCATTTCACAGCCGACCGCGGCGTCTTGTACTGCGACTCGACAGTCTCGATGATATTAGGTGCACGATGACGTCACTACGCAAATAATGTATACATCGAGCTGCAATTGGTAGTTTCCATTGGTTCAACGCGATAAAAACAAAAACAAATGAGACCAGGGAAATTTACGCAATGTGTTTTTTTTTTTTACTCACTTATCAGTAATTTACGCGAGTTCGAGCTTGCGGCCTTTACACGAGTAATAATGTTTTCATAGATATTTTTCTTTATTATACATAAAAATGGGTACAATTTGCCGCGTGCAATGACGACCGGTTAGACGTGTCGCTTTTTGTACAGACGAGTGTGTGCGGCCATTTTATTATGCAAAAGTAATTAAATTAATTCAATTAAATAAAATTAACACTGACGTATATATGTTAAATGTAACTGCTCAAGGCTAACATATGTGAAATAGAAACTTCTGCGAAATATTACATGGTATTTCATGATCACTCTGTCACCTTTTGTTGCATATTTTTAAAATCCAGCCAAATAAAAAAAATTACCCAATTGTGGAGAATTTGTTTCTAGTAGAAAATACTTTTTTTATATTTTACATTGTATATAACAAGTCTAAATCATAACGGTCAAAACAAAAAATGTCCACTCGTCTAATACAATTTACAAGTTTGCATCTTTTTAACTTTCAACATAACCAAAATGGCGCACACAAAAACTTTATTTTTTAACTTTCCAACCAACAAAGCTAATCACACAAAAACTTTATTTCCTCTTTCTATAAATCAACAACGATTAAATAAAGGCGGTTGCACTCTACGCTGGGACGTGGCGCCTCTATTATAACCATGATAATTTATTGTTTACAACACATCACCTCGCTCCCTCACACACGAACATATAGATACAAACACATGTATAGCGATCTCTTTCCCTCGAACAATTAGTCCGACAGCTCAATAGCTCTAAGGGTCGGCTGTCAGTTTTTGCGTTGTTTTGACGCAGATCTTACGCAAGCGTGGCTCGTGCCTGATGGCATTCTCATGGCAATTCTATGGCATTACACCCTTTTACCATTTAAAACCACCCCTGTTACTTTCCGAGATGGAAGCGTCGATAGTGGACGGGGTCGCATTACATACCTGATACAATCGACAGCTTTGGGGTAAAAACGTTATTTATGTATCCATTTTACGACTAGAAAGCTTTTTAAGGATTTTGGCGACATCGGCTCGTTTTTTTTGTTGTTGCCTTTATTTGTGATGACGTCGTGTTGCAAATATTTTGCAGGAGTTGCTAATTTTATTTATTGTCAAATAATTAGTTATTAAAAAAGCAATTAACAATGCTGTCAGTGATAACATTTAAATTATTATGCATTTTCTCTGTAACTAGTTTAAACAGAAAGATAAGAACCTTATGTTTAGATACATACCTCTTCTAACACTGTGGTATTTACGCTAAGGCTTTAGTGTAATAATAAAACGTGACCAGAAGGTTAGAAGACTCAGGGTGTCAGAAGCCAACCCCCTAAGGGTTAAAGACCAGACCTTTCTTAGAACACAAAAAAGCGACCTACTTCATGCACTCCGATGGAAAGGAATAAACCGTCAACTTGTTTAATGACACGGACCTTAATTAGTTGAGAGAAAAATATGTATCCATTTGCAAAAGTTCACTTTGTTGTAGCATTAATTACGGCCGGCCCCTATCCGGCGCTGTAATATATTGTGTACACGCGTTTTGTTTAAATGTAGGATTTTACTTGATAATTAAGTTATTTGAAGTTTAATTTAATACTTTTTTTTATATCATCACGCTTTATCCATAGCAGTGTAGGCAGAGGGAACTGCAGAAACTGTAGGAACCTAGTGGTAATACACTCCGTTGCTTAGTCCCTGCGTTCGTCCTGTTTAATATATAAGTTTATATATTAGAGTGATTATACTAATAATACGTTATATATATGTAAATAAACATATATCTATATCTGTTCAGGTCAGTTATTCGATAATGGCGTCCATGGTACATGAAAAGTGCGAATTTTAAATATGAATTACAATAAAATTTTGATAGCCTAATCACTATAAGAAGTTAAAACGTGTCTTTTAATATAATTTGGAGGCATCGAGCACAAACTGGTGCAATGTTATCATAAGCTAGATAATTACGTTAAGTAAAGATATTTGCAACAAAGTCGCTTGTATCGAACTCATAAACTGATACGTTCACAACAAACTATACTCTTAATAGCTTCTGTTGGACTTCGTTATACAGCTGTACTAAAATATGAGTTCTGTACAAATGTTACTTGTTACTTTGCAAAATTTCTGTATTAAAAACCAATTAAAAATACTTACGTATAGAAATATATAGATATATATATGCTTTTACTATTTTTTACATGAAATAATTAATATATAGACACAGTTAATAGTGTCAAGGATGCGTACCTTCTCGTATACACGACTGTACCAAGTACAGTTATTGCAATTTGTTTGATAACGTGCAAGATGCAAATGTAATTACAAGTGAAACGTGCACCTTTATCAGTCACTCACTGTCGCCGTTGATGCCCGGAGGCCTTTATTTATTACTTAACTCTAGGTCGAAATATTTAGGTGCGTTTTTTATTTTACTTCGCAATTTCAAAGTAATTTTGTTAACTTATATTTTTATTTATATTTGAAAAAAAAATTCTTCTCTATAAGCTTGATTTTCTTTAGCTTATTTATATATCTTCGTTATTTATATATATATATATATATATATATATATATATATATATATATATATATATATATATATATATATATATATATATATATATATATATATATATATGTTGTCTATAATAATATATTATATGTAATTTATATATAGTGAAGCGACGAGCGGTTGGCGAAGCGAGGCGAAGCGAGGCGAAAGCCTTTAAAGTTATATAAGAAATAAAATCAATAATAACTTAGTTGAAACTTTTGTAGTTATATATATTTGACTTTAAATTATTTCTACATATTATTGAAAACAATGACAGGTGTTTACATTTCAAAAAATTAATTAAACAGTTCCCTATAGCTTTTGTAAGAATTTTACAACAGCTCTAATTCCCTATTAATAAAGCGTTTTATTATGATTTTTTTAAATGAATATCATATAACTTTATTTCCCTCCTTCCATATATTTTATATTGTATTTTTTGCAAAATATAGAAAAACATAGAAGCACTCAATGGATGCACTCGATAAGGCAAGTAAAATCGGACGTTTATTTAGATTTTATAGCACTCGGCGCATAATCGTAAATGACAAGCCACTCTGTACCAGGCCTTCTAAAATACGCGTAAAAGACGGGATACGTACACTTATTGTTGTATTAAAAATAGAAAATAACGCAGATGGAATCATCTTTTTCTTCCCAGTGGGAATGCATTTTGGTATCTCAATTAACATTTGGTGTATTTTACAGCTTTTTTAAGCATAAACTAATTATAATTTAGTATGAAATTTGAATACTTCTTGAAATTAAGTCAAAAGTCAGAACATAATTTAAGTTATCACACAAACTAACGTTTCCTCAATTATAATTGATAAGTAATCCATAAAATCAATTAATCTGATAACTCAATCGTTTACTTTGTGGATATTCATAAGGTATTTGTTTAGTTGGCAAACTGTTTTTGAGATGGAATTGCATCAAGTTCTAAATTATGAAAAGATTAAAAAAATACAAGAAATGCCTTTTCGTGTTATATTTTATTATTAATTATAGACTATCTGTATATAAGCTTGATGGTTGTGGGTTCAATAGTCCCTCGATTGCGACGCTGGGCTATGACTAGAAGCTAAAAGTGCTAAAAGTGAACATGTACTCGAAAAACTAAAGCGTAAATAAGATTGCTTTAGTTTAAGTTACTGAGCTTCCTTTATTTACCTTACTAAACCAGTACAAGAGCTATAGCTTCAAAAAATGAATCTGAACTGTTTTTAATTAAAAGTAAAAAAACATAGTAGAGTTATTGTATAGTTGAAACATAGTCGAGTTTTTTATAGCTTTACGCTTTAACCTGCACAAAACAGGATAGACAGAAGAAACAGCAAGAACCATAGGAACCTAGGGTTAAGACACTCCGTTCCCTGCTTTCCACCTTTTTCGAGACATTGCATGTTGAGTGTCGGAACTCAACGCAGCGCTTTGCCTAGTTGCCAGAGGGAAGAAAAAGGAAATGGAAATATCAATCTTCCCCGAGTGGAAATCGAACCCAAACACTGTCATGGTTACAGGCAGACGTTACATCTCTGCGCCACCACGATCCTCACGAGTGAAGTAGAGTACGAAGACAACACAAAACTATTATCAATATTCAAATAACAAATAGTATGTCATACAGCTAATACTAAATGCATTCAGTAGGCGTTTAGATTTACTGGGTATAGAGACAAACGACTCTACATTTAAGTTGGGTTCGAGTCAGACATCAATAACCTCGCCCAGATTACACTTTAGTTGCTTTTAGCAATTTGAGATGCGTGGGCGGAACGGACACTTTATGTTCAGAGTCTATATCTAATACCGTGACCTCTCACCTCCTTTTATCTCGTCAAAGCTTTATATATACATATTAATGTTTAAGTTTAATTTTAAAATATATTTTGGCCATTAACAAAAATTCTGGGATATTTTGAAATGTTGATTGAGTTTAATTTATAGTTTTTTAGAAGATTAGTGGTGCAATTTTGGTTTGATAAAGTCTTTATTGCTGTTAAGGTTAATATAACGTTTGTTTTAAAAATAATAATTACTTTCAGTACGATTCAGTACTAAAATTATTCTTCTTTTTCTTCTCTTTATTTATGACGTTTCGAGCTACTAAAATTATAAAATATATCCTTAAAATACTATGCTTTTGTCTTATTATTAGTAACAAAATTCATGTCATCAACAATCAAACCGGTAACTACTGTCGCTACTCTAACGATTGCTTAACTCAGCCATTACTTTGAATAATTAAGTTTTTCTAAAATCAAATTAAAATAAAAAGCTGCTCCATATTTTCAAGAAGCACTGAGACTAGTCATTAAATATAATTAATTTCACATCAGTATAAATTCTAGGAAACCAAATAATAATTAAGCAAGTAGCTAGCTGTTCTAGTTACTGTAGAATGAATGTAGAGACGATCTCGACGGACATATTTACATTTTATGTACATTTATACATGCTTGTAAAGCTTAATGTTTGGAGTTTGAAAGAAATATTCAAATAAGACACTCTTTAATGAAGTCACAGCTGAGAGTGAAATAATTATTTTTTATTAACATCGTTGTATTAGAACACAGTGTGTAGTAGATGCATGGTACGGTGACACGAAGCACACTTTTTCATTCGCTTTTACCTTACACAGAGTTTGCAGGCAGTAGGCAAGTTTACAAAGCCCTACCATTAACTTTGTCTTTGAGTTCAAGTTTTGATATCGATCTTGGGTACTTGTAACTAGTAATTAAATCGTTATTACGACTAAAAAACGAGTGGTATCGATTATGTAGTTAGCTAAAACGATGAAGGCGGAGTGATATGCACACGTATGGCCTTTACCTAATATATGCATTGCTCTGTCAACTGAAATGCTTGATAATTATAATAATCCCACATTGATAATTTGATTGGTAGTCATACGCCGTAATTCGCCATTTTTCTAGTTATGTAAAAAAATAAACAAAATAAATTCATTTACAGATTTATGGCAATGTAAGTAAGTGTAAAGAAGAACATGTCATAGAAAATAGTTTATTCTGGTAGTAATTAAAGTTTTAACATGAACAATTTTAGTATGATCACAATTATATGCATAAATACGAGGAAGAAGGCAGGCGGGACAGAAGACGAGGCTTCAAAACTATACTTAACATAATCCCAGTATTTAAAAAAATAAAAAACATATAGTTATATAGTTATTTGTATGGCTTGAAAACGCTAAACTGATAAATTAATCTAAATTTACATTACTAGGAATAGATTGAGACCAACAATAAATAAAAAAACATAAAACGTTAAAATTATTTTAATTTTTAACCGGAAGTTTATTAAACGCATTAGGTGATACAAAGATGAGTTCTAAGAATCTTGCAATTGAAACATGCATTTTTTCTTTATATTAAAATTAATGAACTCATCAAAAGCACTGAAGCACGCAAGTCTAGTGTGCTAGCTCTCATAGTACCAGCGGTCATAAAGTAGAGGCAATGTCTCTACCTATCTCTACCTAAACTGTAGAATCAGTCTCAATTATTACAATCGACTCTACTTCAAAAGAACATTGCACTTAAGGCATCTCGACTCGTTACTTTATAAAATCAATTCAATCAGATGATTCATGGCGGTGACAAAAAGAAGAGTGTCGGTCGGGTACATCGGAATACAATATAAGCGGTAGTGTGTCTAAAGCCGCCGCCGGCCGCGAACACGACTGACATCGATTAAGGTGCGTGGCACAGGGTGTCCCTTATTTAAATTGTACTCGAAACTCTTGCACCTAAGTATATAAATTTAAATTGATAAATTTATGTTAAGATACAATGCTTGTTGATAAATATGAAAACTCTCTTATAAAGCACAGGATATACAAAAATTGCTTTTTATTAATATGTTATTTTAATTATACATTTCAATATTAAAGACAAACCAACCAAAAAACAACAAAAAGATTATTGCAATGCGATTAAGATTATTGATTTCATTAATTACGGTACACCGCTGTGCTCGAACTGAGCGCTTTCTGTAAAGCTTTTATCAGGAGCGTGTCAATTTGAAAATCCTTAATCAACTATCGAGTCCTATAAGTTAAGGAATCTTGGTGAATATATTTATGAGGTGAGGCGACACTCTGCATTAGCGCGCGTCAGACTCGGGCGTAATGTGGTGTGTGAGGATGAGCGGGCGCCGGCGCTATAGCGTTAGGAGGGGTCACACTGTAGGGATTGATGTATGTGTCAATGAAGAATTTCACTTGGAAATATATACTAATATAAATAATAAATCAATTTTAGTAATTACGGCTTCCAATATAATCTACAATGCAGTTTAATTTTGCTGAAACACATTCTACGAGTATAAATGTAAAATTCAATATTCGAATATTGTTTTTCAGTATTTTTCGTTATAGTAATGAAATGTCAGGTTTCCAAATATTATAAAATATAATTAGCAAACTATCAACTTCCTATATCGCATCATGTGTGTCCCAGGACTAACTCTACGTAGAGCCTCTAAAACGCCGCCTCAAAAGCCTTTCCGTGTTCCGCGGCCTCGCCCCCTGCGCTCTCTCTTCTCGCCCCTTCCCCCTTTTCGCCCTCAAGACAATTAAAGCACCGATGAATTACAATCTTTCCTATTTATTGACGTTTTAGTCGAGAAAGTATGTTAATTTTGTGACGGCGCAGTCGAATATCGTGAGTAATCACAGTGTACGGCGTGTAAACGTGTAAACGATGACTAAAATTAAGTACCATTGCATGCGTTAATATCAAATATTTTCCTGTTTTCTTTTTCTTTACTCTACTAATGAGTTGTAATTAAATAGGATTACTAGAACTAATAAGAAAGTGATCTGGCGATGTACAAAAACGTTTGGATCGATCGAACATGGTTATTACTTTATATTAAAATTATAACTTAGTATATTAACACTCAAATCAATTTATTGTATAGACGATGTTATTAATTGAAATAGTAATGTAAATAAAATAAAAAATAATTTAAATAAAATCCACGTGTGTAGGGAAAGTGATGTAACGCTTAATGAGCTCTAATGGAGAGTGGCGAGTCTTACAACTCCTACTAATTGCGGCCGAGGTGCGTTGTCACCAAATTTTTTTGAGGCTAACCCGACACTTGCCGGGAATGCTTTTATACCGGCGACGGCGGACCTGTTAATGTGTTAATCCACTTCGTTTGTGTGTTTTTCCGTTATTAATAGCTAAACATCGCTTTTGACCATCTTGCTCGCACTTTAAATACTTCTTGGTATGGGAGAAAGAGACACGATGAGAGGTTCCATTGAATGCAGATATTATAATATTTAAATGATAAATTCTCAGCGAGACGGGCCTTGGAGGCGTAGATTAGCCGGGACAGTGATCGCCGCTCGCTCAATCGTTATCGCGACATCTCCGGGAGTCATTTGTAGCGTTATCTATAAAACTGACAAAAGATCTCGTGACGCACTGGACGCGACAGTACAACACAACATAAGCTTGTTTGAAAACAATCTTAGGGACTCTTACACGTCATACACAATAGTAATGGTTAACCTTTTGTGTCGCTACCGTATTGTAAATGTCTATGGTAAATAAATTTGAGATTTTATTAAAGCTCTACAAATACATAGAGTCTTACAAAATTGTAAGTTTAAGCTTTATATTGGTGAAGTAGTAATGAATTAAATAGCCGTTAGGTAATAGGAGTCTTTACATAATAACTATGAAATGAACTATAATAATAAAAATGTATACGACACGTCACTATCTCGTACAGACGCGACAGATCGTTAGATCGCGAATCCATCCAGGACCAAGGTGGAGAGAGCCCGCCCTAATTAATTACCTTTTACATATCGACTGACAAAAAAACGCGGGTCTTGTTGCGGCTAAGAGCGGCGGCGCCACTCGAGGGGGCCCGGGCCAGGGGGAGAGGGGGCCAGGGCAGGGCATGGTGGGGGAGAGGGGAGAAGAGGGGGGGACGTCGGCACTAATGCAGGCGCCGATAAGCGGACGCATGGGAAAGTGTCCCGGCCAATATCGAAGTCCACAATAACTCCTGGCCTGAGCTTTTTACTCGAACACGCACTGATGAGCTTACGAAACGAATTTGGAGATGTTTTCGTTTTTTTTTTAATTAGATAACGTTTTATGACAACTGCAAGTACATTATCAGTTGTGTCGCCGTCCAATATCAATTTAATTAAAATCGTTTCTATTTAAATTTTTATATGTCTAACTATTCTTTTTAATTTTACTGCCTTTTGAAGAATAATTTATTCTTTATAAAGTACTAGATATCTAGTTGATATGATATTTTTATCTTATATATAAATATATTTAACATACTGTACGTATTCAATTTAATAAATATACACGCATATCTTCAGAGGGTGAATGAAACTTTTTTGATAATAAACTCCAAATTGGGCGGTTTATATGAAAGATTTTTTATTACAATGGAGTGTCTAGTTAAATTTCAAAGAGACGCCAAACAAATTCTAATTGGAGAGCTTACAACTTATGAAAAAAATCGACTTTGACAGATTTTGACTCGAGATACAGAGATTCAGATTCATTCTAAATAAAACATTACGTCCCTCATTTAACAACAACTCTCTTCTGCAACAAACATATTCGTATTTGCCTTAGAAATCAACGTTATTTCAAAACATTCTTTATTTTTTATAAAAATAATAAATAAAAGTATATTATTTCAGCTTCACATATTGTTATATACAAGATGAAATATGACACCAACCCGTTAAGTAATTAGTATTATACTAGTACTTGTGTCAGGAGGCCCCGCTCTTTCATAACACTTTGTACATTCGTACAACAATTGGTACAACGTAAATTGAACAACTTCCACCAAACAAGCAAGGATATATTAACTTCATATATAAGATTGATAATCCTATGTAATGCATACAACGTCGGCTAGTTCTTAAAAGTTGGTAACTTGTTTCATTTCAATATATACAGATGATAAGTTTCAAATATGCTATTTCTAAACATTTAAAAAAAAACATAGTAATATTTGAAAAAAATTATAATTTTCAAACAATGAAGGAAAATATGTACCAAAATAAAACGGCTCTGCAGAGACTTAGGAATTATTTAAACTAATTAGTTGTTTAGTGTTGAGATTTCAAGTAACCAAGATTTTGCGTCTCAAAGGAAAAGAATAAATATTTTTCCATTCGAATTCGAATAGAACCTCGTTAAGTCGAAAATTTCTTTTAACTTAACGATTTGTACTGTACTTTAATATAACCATTTAAAGAATTATTCGCATGAACTGTAAGCTTCTTCTTAAGTGTTTTTATGCCACTTCGTGGTAAATACACAAGAAACAACAAAACAAATGAAGTATTATTGTTAATATCTATATGTTATTAAAAATATATTATGAACCGTCGTGACGTAAGGGTATTATGTGACTGTAAGCACACAAGCACATTGGGAGCCCCACTCTGAAAGAAATTGATTATGTTTAATTTTCTCGCTCTAGTACGAAGACAAAGCGTGGAGTAAAAAACCACCTGTCTATACACAAAGTCTTTTAATGCAAAAAGTGAAGAACGGCGTCTCCTATACTACTTAGTTAATAAATACATCAATTGCAGAGTTTCCTACTAGAGGTGTTAGTATTGTTAGAAGACAATCTAAAGTGATCTATAAGGTTCACAAAGTTACTACTAACATATGCCAGCAGCTTACATACTTATATGATCAAGTGTATACATATTAAAATATCTAATGAACTCGTTTAGTCGAAAGTAGTCGTTAGTATTTGTAAATCCATATAAAACATTAATTACATTTGAATCACTTATTGAAATAAGATTATTTAAAAAAAACTGCTGTTTATTTTAAAATATAATTATATATTAAATTAACCGTTTCAAGCTGTATACGTCGGGGCAGGCAGATAAAAATAGAGTTAAGACACTCCGTTCTCTACTTTCAGAGTGGTTTCTCTCTCTGAATCAGAGAATCAGACAATCTCTAAGATAAATAAGATATGAGTAGTAATCACTAATTTAATAATTTAAGTTAGATATGAATATATGTGCGATATATATGTATGTATGTATGCATATAATCCTAATATTTATATTTGTACCGACAAAATTTTCCACAAAAGGCATATATATGTAGTGTTTTTTAAAATATTTTATTTTTGCTTATAAAATGTTTCACATAATAAATAACATTAAAATAAGCAATCAATTGAATTGAATTAAATCAATATTCTATATGTTAATAGATTATACTATATGCACTAGCACCATACCGCAGCTTTACTCGTTTCAAAGTTTTGTTTTTTTTTCTTTAGAATCTGAGAACTTTGTCTTTGAACATATATGTAATGTATATAATAATGAGTTGTCATTAACTCGCATATCTTTTAATCTAGCTTCGTATGTAGATAAAAATACCTATATATTTCTCCACAAGATCTTTGAGCTTCTGGAGCCATTCCCTTAAATATAGTTTCAGCCGCTCCGAAGACAAAAATGATGCGATTTCTATTTTATAATTATCGAATAAATAATATGAATCAGTCAAATCATTATGAACGTTTTAAGCATGTTTTATTTATACATTTGTAGAAGGTATATGATGACGAATATGTATGCTTTTTTTATTACTTCTATTTACATAACTTAAAAATATTAGTACACAGTAGTTACTCTACAACGTGAGAGTACGTGAAACGATAATATTCACGTATCTCCATCGGGATTCAACCCCACAACCACCTATCAGTTGCACCACTAAAGCCTTAATCGTCATATTCAAACTAAAATTTGAATTATACTACGCTACACATCATTTTTATAATTAAATTACCACTATTTAGTACAAAACATCATACGATGATTGATACTTCTCGTCATTATCAAAGTAAATTTAGTATGAAATCGTTATTTTGTATATTTCATATAATATTTCTTACTACAATGTAGTTTTTATGCTATTTGTATTCCTTGAAACTAGAAATATAATAAAGGATAAAAAAGTAAATACAAAAACTGCGCCAATCGCTTTATTATGAGCTTGGCTTATTAGCATACCTAATGTACTCTTTACTAGTTTTTGTATCCTAA
Organism: Dione vanillae; assembly: GCA_037178615.1. Lineage (NCBI taxonomy): Eukaryota > Metazoa > Arthropoda > Insecta > Lepidoptera > Nymphalidae > Dione > Dione vanillae. The sequence continues at coordinate 138,154 of JAZFAU010000025.1, forward strand.
AATTATAACGCATTTATTTAATTTTGAACTAAGCTAACTATTATTAACCATGACGATGACTCTACTTCATTAGGTAGAGTCAGATAATTAGGTAAACCAAAAGCTCGCTGATTTGCTAAGCTGAGTATAAATTAAAAGATTTCTAATTAATTGGCCATTATTCTATTTAATATAAATTAATTATTAATTATAATATATTATTTTGTTATTTCTAAAGAGCAACTGTTGATTAAGGCACTTTGCATTTTTTTGCATCTAAATTTTAAGTCACAAATGTATGAATATAATTAAAATGGCTACCGTCGTACACGTTATGAACGAATGAATTAACCCCACCTTTACTGTGACGGCGGCATCGAAGTATATTTTAGTTTACACTTCTTTAAAATTAGATTATATACAATGCCTCTTATAATGGCAAACTGCTTAAGAAAAGCCTTTGGTATATAAACAAATACATAAAATAACCTCTAAATTTGATTTAGAATAACTAAAAGCAAATATCGTTTCTGAATGAAAAAGATGTATGGCTTCAAAAGCATGCAACTTTCTATAATCTCTACATTTTAAATCCAACCCTCAACCAACTTACGATATACAGAATCTAAAAATCAGTCAAATTTGAATTAGTTTTAACGATTAAGCTAATAATGAGTGAGTCTAGATATACTAGACATACTAGGTAGATAGAAATATTTGACTTGCCTCTAGCAATATATACATTCCGTTGACATGGTGAGGTAGAGGTACGAGTACCAGTACCTACTCGTGTCTCCGCGCCGCGTCGGGACACCGTGTAACGATGTTCGACAAGTCCCCGACATGTCCGCGCGCATTTACATTGCATTCCGACATATTCCTAACTTACTCAATATTATTCACTATAATTTATTTTTAAACAATTGAAATTATTATATTTAATAATATTTTTGGTTTCTCGATTGAGTAAATAAATGTTCTAAAACTAAAGTTCTCTACATATAATAAAATATATAAATAAGTTTTATAATGAAAAGAATAATAGCTATAAAATAAAAATCTTAAAATACCAACTTGGTTTGCTCCAAAGATAAGCTGCACCGACACACACGTATCACCTACACATGTCTATCTACCGTCTAGTACCAAGCCTGCTCGGGCACAGCGCGCTAATTACCTCTTACTCCACTATATATCTATGTACATATGTATATATTGATAGAACACTAAATTATATGTTTATGTTGCGAGGTATCTCTACTTGTAATTAAAATTTTACTTTTATTTAAATTTTTGTTTAACAAAATATGTTTTCTATTTTATTTTTATCAATTTTTTAATGTAATTCATTTATAAGACTATTTCTTGTCACAAAAATGTTTTAAAACAATAGTATGTATATCTATTTTTATCGTGTTTCAAATTATAACATATAATTCCACTTGAAGGACTTAGGTTATCACCAAAGGATATTAAGTTTTCACCAAAAGTCTTTATTTACTATAGAAACATGTTCCGCACTTTTGATTCTCTATTTCTCATCATAATATATATTTCAATATAAAATATATTAAAAGAACTGTCGTGTGCTGAAAAAGTGTAGCGTCTGCTGGAAACGCGATGGTTTGTGGGTTCAATACTAATTCGAGGAAGATGGATTTTTCTATTACCACTTCGCTCTGGCAACTAGGCAAGCGAGGCAGTGAGTTCCACCACTCAACACGCAATACCTCAACAAGGCGGAAAACGGGAAATCGAGTACGCTAACACTAGGTTCCAACAGTACCTGCGCTTCCCTCTAACCTGTCTTGAGTGGCATAAAGCGTGAATCTAAAGAAAAAAATGTTTACATTTTATTTCAAAGAAGGTCTGGGTACTTGGTGTCCCTAGAATTTTTCTAAAAGGGTCTAATTATTTTTAATATTTTACATAGTTGCCTTTTTATTTAATTTCATTTGCCTAAAGGTGAACATTTAGCAACAGTAGAGCCAGCCCGACGTGCGTGATCGCCGCTATCGGTCACTTTATGGTCTCGTGTACACTCTGGCTCTACATTTCATACTCTACACGCGACATTTACGTTACTTCTTTAATGTTTTACATACATAGGGTTTGAATTGATTACGACCGTAATCTGCTGTTTGTAGAAGTATAAATTAGCTGTTGAATAATGTGGGCGAAATAAAAGAATAAGCGACGCGTCGCGCGGAGTGTTTCTACGCGATTAGATTATTTAATGCATGTACAAGTAGGTCCGATGTACGTACCTACTTGTGTGTGATATACTTACTTGATGTTTATTATAAGTGTGTGTTAGTGCTCTAATATACTGGTTCTAGTTCTCTGGGTTGTTTAAAAATGTTATAACATTACCACGTTTTTGGGAAAACTATTTGAGTTAAACTTTGAAAATGTATTATTATTTAATCTTAAAGTTGAAAGTTCTTTAAAGTTTTATTATTTATTAATATTTGCTCTTTTTGTATTATTTTCAAATATTAACCTACAATAATGTTACTCTATAATTATAGACTCTATGTTACTCTACTTTTGCATTTTACTTTATTTAACATCTTTTTCTCATATATTTTCCTCGGCTATTTACGTACTGATAATAATTAAAAAAATGTTAAATGTTTCTAAATATTGCCTTTATATGTTAACTTAATTTTTATACTTTATAGCGTATATGTATATAACGCGTATATACACAATTTAAAATATTTACATTTACAATTTAAAATAGTTATATTTTTATAATATTTCATCAATATTTCGGTACAATATAATACATAAGTACACAAAAATATATACAAACTAGATATTCAAAATGTTTTATATTGATATATATATATATATATATATATATATTTATAGCGTATATGTATATAACGCGTATATACACAATTTAAAATATTTACGTTTACAATTTAAAATAGTTATATTTTTATAATATTTCATCAATATTTCGGTACAATATAATAAATAAGTACACAAAAATATATACAAACTAGATATTCAAAATGTTTTATATTGATATATGTATATTAAATAACAAAAACGAATAGCAAGTAACCAACGTAAATTTAAAGCCCACAGCCGTCATAAGCGTGCGTCTATTAAACCTAATAATATATACAAGTGGTTTTTATGCAACTATAAAATTGCCGTACAAATACACTTAATGCTGGACTACGATTAATTTGTAAACTGTTTTTCAAGTAATTTAAATAAGCTATAAAATCTAAAACACGAGTAGGGAGAAACACTCAGTGCCGACGCGACGCGACGAGCTCTCATTATCAAATCAAACAATTGCTAGTTTTATTTTCAATTTTAATTTACTACCTTTTCTCAGACTCTATTAAATTTAAGTAGTCGTTTTATGTGTAATTTGAGTGTAGTATTTCCTTATATAATTATTTTTTGTCTTCACGTATTAATAGCATTCGCAGTGTACTCGCACGTGATCGGTACGTAGATGTGCGGTTACTAGGAATTCTACATAACTGTTATTATTGTGATGATATTGAAGACACTTTGTGATGATATTGATGATATTGATGAAAATTGAAGACACGATAAGGTAATTATGGAAATACGTAGACGTGAAGTTATACTTTGTACAATAGATTAAAAATATCAAAGTTACGCCAAGTTGTTTAGTTTATGGATCAAAAATTATAAGCAAAATTGTTATTGTTATTATTAAAGAAGACTAAGCGCAAACTTATATTTAGGTTCTTGCTAATTTGACAGGTGTTTTAGTACTTAGGTTAAATTTAGGTACTTTATAAAATAAAAGATGATTTATTTATAGATTATCTTCTAACTTCTACCTTCAAAACAAATATGAAAAATATGAAAAATATTCTTTACCTACTGTTGTTCCATGTTTTTTTGTATTTAACAATTCGAACAGTAACCAATACGATAATTTTCCGTGAGAAACGATTTACAGTATGTATTTTAATTTCTATTAATATGAATATAAAGTCTCTACAATAAGCCAAACAAACACATTATTATTAAAATACTTGTAACCTCAAAATAAATTATTTAATTTCTATATATATATATATATATATATATATATATATATATATATATATATATATATATATATATATATATATATATATATATATATATATATATATATATATATATATATACATATATATATATATATATATATATATATATATATATATATATATATATATATATATATATATATATATACTCTCCATAGATTTGCTTTAGTATGTTAAAAATAAGATTAATTTTAATTTATCAGTTTTTTCACTAAGCAAATAAAAAATATACCTAAGGGATTGAAGCGGCTTTCAGAGTATCTAAAGAAGTTAAATTGAACGATTTAAATGGACTTCATTAGAATCAATCCGAAACAAAGGTCTCGATCGAAAAAAAACGAAACCTCGAGAAAATCTTAATTAGAAATAATCACAGCGCGACCTTTATATGTAGAGTGCTATTAAATTATTAAACAAAAACATTGGATGTTGAAGGTTGTGGACCTCAATGCCACTTTATTAAATTATTTTTTAACAAACCGTACCTAGTTCTTTTAATTAGAAAATGTTCAGAAGTTTATTAAGAATTAGATAAAGCCTGCTATTTCAGAGAAAACTAGAGCCGTCTCGTGCTCATTGAGATGACATATGACAATTAAAAATATTTGACATTCGCCTCATCGTATTAATTAGCAATTACGTGCTATTAATTAACCTTGTACATTTTCTCTGAGTCTGCGTACATCAATACGTGTAATTTGATAAAAAAAAATCTCCTCTGGCAATCACATAATGCTAATTAGATTAATATTATATTTAAATTATAAAGTAAATAAAATATACACGTGCAAAAACATAAATGTAGAGCGTAGTGTCTTGACACTGGGATATCTCTAGTCACTCTACTAAAAGGAAGAATAAAGCTGTACTATATACAGGAAGAGGGTCGCATGGTCACCCTCACAATAACTTATGACAAGAGCGAGCCTTCCATTAATCGTGAAGGCTGTAGGGGCGGGGCGCGCGGTGGGCGGGGGGAGGGCGGGGCGTGGGCGGAGCCTACTCCACCGGGACTCTACATGGTACGAATACTTTAATACTTGTATATAAGTTAATACTGAGGCTCTATTTTTATTATTTTATTACGTTCCACGTTATATTGTGTTGGCAGATGTTAGTAATTTGTTTCTGTTACGTACTATCTGATAAGAGCAAGTTTTTGCAAGTGAAATGTTGTCATTTCTATGAAATAAGTGCTTTTGTTGAAATTAAAGTTCTGGCTATCAATATTTCATTTTCATATAATTTCTCTTTCACCGCTGATAATGTAACTTGTTACATTAATATATTTAAAAAAAATGCGTTATTGTATAGTTTATTTTTGAAATAAAAAATATTATTAAAAAAGTTCCAAATAATTAATTATTTTAATTTCTATAACCCTAACTATGGATATTCCTAATTTAATGCCGGAGTTTGACGCCGCACTTTGTGTAAACGCAAAGTAATTGAAATAGTTAACGCCTGTGAATTGAATTAAACCCATTAGATAGAGTTTAACAGCGCGACGCTTGTGCGCTGTTAAACTCTATCTCACTACCACTTAATCATTTTTCTTTATTATGTTATGTCAACTATTTTATGTTAAATTAAATATATTGTAATTCATAACGACAATAACCACTATATAAAAAAACAAAGACAGAGATTAAACAATAATAAAATAACAATAATGTAAGATGAGTCTTCTAAGAGAACTTTATAAAACATAAGGCGGCTGTTACTTATAACTGTACCTATCGATATTATATATTAAATTGGTTTTGAATAATTATAATATTAATGTAAGACACTCCGCTTTCCGCTTTTTCTCTGGGTATTACGTGTTGAGTGACGGAACTCAACGCCGCGCCTTGCCTAATAGCCAGAGCGAACGGAATATCTTCACACTGCCAGTCACGGTTCCTGCCGTTCCCTCTGCCTACCCTGCTATGTGCGGGATAAAATGTGAATCTAAAAAAAACAAAAGAATGAAGTACCACACAGATAAACTCAAAACTTTTGACAAATTACGAGTATATAATACGAGTAGTAACCTACCAATGACTAAACCAGATCTTATTATTATTGCATATTTGCCTTTATTTGCCCTTAAACCATATTTATATGTCGTATAGAAGCTGTAACATTGTATAAGATGTTATAAAGAGATAACGTTCGTAAAATAAAGATTTAATATAAATTTCTAAGCAAGTCTAAGGTAAAGAAAAACGCGGATGAACAAATTTAACTCAGAAAAGCTGTTACCAGGTCAATAATGCCTGGTCATGCTGGAAGTTAATTATTAAAATGAGATTGCTTTGAACTGGCAAATAGAAAAATCTGCAACTGGAAACTGAATAAGATGGCAAATAAAACTTCCAGCTAAAAGCTCTACGTCTGACTGACTTTTATGTAGAGCCGCCATTAGCATACTAATTCTATTCTTATCACAAAAGCTTTCTCTATCTACCGTAATAAAGATTATTTGTTAATTATTAATAATTTGATAGTAATGGTTCGGGAGTGTCCGCAGTAAATCAGACCACGGCGTCGTAAAGTGCCGCGATTAATGACCAGACCCAGTTTTACGAGACTCAGTTTTAACTGAAAAATTAACTACAATTAATTTTAAATGTAATTATTTTATGTGAATATAAAGTGTCTGGGTTAAACGAAATAATAATATTTTACATAGCGGTGGAATATAAAGCACTAAGGAGTTAACTTTACGCGTTACAAGACAAGCTACATGAGCTTTATACGTCATATTTAAATTAGATTATCATAAAAAATGCTTGCCAATTGGTATATTTTTGAATACTAATTACAGTCTATTTTTTTAAATACTGTTTTAGCGAGTGTATATAAATTGAAATTATGTTTAAATTAACTAATTTTGCTGCATATCATTCAGTGAAAATCTTTTAAAGGTTATTTTTATGTAAAGCTTTGAATTTTGAAATAAATCTAAATAATAAAAAGTAAATATAAAGAGATCATTTTTTTAATAGTTTACTTGTGTCTTGACGTAATAATTGATTCTATAGATACAGCAACTTCATTATCCTATCCTTTATAACAATACATAAGATATATAAGTTAAAAACGTTGCGAACAATGAGAGTTTGATACCAAGTTAAGAAAATAACGTATTTTAATTTCCTCGTTCTGGTAAACAAAGCGCGGTGTTAAATTCCGCCGTTCAACAAGCCATATATCGAAACTTAGCCAAAAACGTAGAGAAAGGCGTGCTTTAACACTGATTTCTGTATATCTCTCTATATACATAACGCAGCTTAAAGCCTAAATAAATCATATAATTTATGAAATGTTGTAAAATTGCCTTGTATTTAATTAGACGCGGTAGCAATCGTAAAGCGTTGATCGTTCAAGTCATATCTCAAATTGTAAAATTTTAAAACCAGTAGCCATCAGTTTCATTGAGCTCCGAATGCAGTTCATTATAAACGGTAATAAGTAATAAAGAAATTAACGTTATCGACGATAACAAAGTAGTTTATTGTAAGGTGGTTCTAATAAATATTTAGATAGCTCTACTTATTGTAGAGGCTGTGTAATTGATGACATAATTGTTTTAGTACAAGTAAAGTAGTTAATTACTAAAATAAATATTTAACAATAGTTTTGTATAACATATTCTATCGCAGCATGATGTTAGGTCAAAAGTATCGATATCCACAAACGCATGTTCTTTTTCACGTATGGTGTCTAAGCTTTCTGTTCTCCATTAATTTCTTCTTTTGATGGGACTAAACGCTGCAGCTCGTATTTCTATAGCACAAAAAACATGCTCTATAACAAAACGATGCCTTCACCTTCGAGGATTTAAAATTTTACCTAGAATTACATCTAACCTAATATTCGATCCAAGCTAAAATTGAACCAACCACCTCCGTTTAAGCATCAGATCTATTAACTACTAAGCTACCTTTGCCGTTCATGAAATACAAAACGGTTTATTTAAATAGATATACATAATAAGTACAGAATACGGATAGGTCGATAGCGAGCGAGTTAACGAATTTATTGCATCCGAACGTCAATCAATGGTTTTACGATTTGATTATCTCATATTAAGAAGTAGGTACTCCCTACTACTACTAACGGGTAGATGCCTCAGTTCCCCTACACATGTCGCTCTCTCGTTTGTTTTATGGGCCCCCATAAAGTGATAAGCCGTGTGCAATCGTTGAACAAATGTATGGCGTCTAATTTGTTTATATACATACATACGTGTACTCGTACTTGGTTGTTAAAGCTATGTAGGTAGTTCCGAGTACGCGGTAATTGAGAATTTATTGCTATTTAATGTTTTAAAACGCTTAGTTTCCAGTTTTAATGAATTTACGTTATTTTTAGAGATATTAGGTATATAGTTCAATTAAAATATTAAATATAGACTTTTATAAAAAGTAAATTATAATTAATATACTTATTGAAAAACTGATATCTTCCTTTCCATAATAAATGAAAGAGAGAATTCTCCAGTTGTAACCTCCGACCGAAGAATAACTAAGGATTGTTAATAACATTCTTTAAATTCTCCAAGCACACTTATTAAGCAAGCAGTCTCAAACTCTAACCCTTTCAATGATACATTGGTGACAGCTAGTTATCACCTGGCCTGGCATCAGTATCGTCTTACACACTAACCGACACGTGTCAAAATTTGTTACTATTATTACCGCGGAACACTCTGTCGACCCCGATGATGCTGTAGACGCAAAAAATACTAACACGTGTTTAGAATATTATAGAGTTATTGCTTTTCTAAAAAAGCTTAATTTTCAATTTTTAAAGTTATTTTCGATTATGTATAGTATGAGCAACCACATACTATTTGCTTCAGTTGCAATATGATATTTAGGTTAGAAAACAAGCAAGGTGAAGCGAATAAAGAAATCTATAAAGTTTACTTGAGGACCGTCGTGGCGCAGAGGCGACGGTTTCTGGGTTCGATCCCCAGTCGTAGAAGATGGATTTTTCTATTTCGATTTTCTTCGCTCTGGCAAACTAGGCAAAGCGCGGTGTTGAGTTCCGCCACTCAACACGCAATGCCTCGAAAAAGGTGGAAAGCGGAGACGGAAAAATCAGAGACTAAGCAGCGGAGTGTGTTAACACTAGGTTCCCACGGTCCCTGCAATTCCCTCTGCCTACTCTGCCATGTGCGGGATAAAGCGTGAAGCTATCAGTCTATCCCGCATATGTCAGGGTAGGCAGATGGAACTGCAGAAACCATAGGAAACTAGTGTTAAAACACTCCGTTCCCTGCTTTCCGCCTTTTCAAGGCATTGCATGTTGAATGGAGTAATCAGTCTAGTGATATTAAAATATTACAAAATAGATTGATTTGAACACCTTAATCTGAAAAAAATGTACATTAATTAAATCATCATGTATAACGTACTAATTATTAATATTTAAAACTAAAACGTTGATATATGAATAATTTTTATTTATAGATACAAAGATCCCATATAAATTTTACACAGCGCACCTATAAGGGGTGTAAACAAATATTTATGGGCACATTGGCAGTAAATCTTGTATCCAACACGCGCTACCCCTTGCTGGTTACTAATGGCATTCCTGTCTCACATTAGTTTAGGTTTTAAATAACGCCATCGCAACTTTACGTTGTGAAGCGGTGATTGCGGTTGCAAATCTGTTCTAGAGGAAATTTATTAAATTATCTAATTATGCTTCGGAACTACCTACTTATATAAATATCAAATTTTGACATTAAACTTCCACACATATTTAAATATGTATGGAAGTTTAATGTCATACATTGATTGTAACGAACAGTATGAGTTTTATCGTGATTTATCCCTACCGGGTAGCTAGCGGGTTGCTAAGGTATAAGAGTTCTCTACATACCTTATTTGCCTCGTGCAACGTCATAATAATAATAATGTATGGAACATAGAATAGGTTTCTTTAATTCTCCCTGCCTACTGCTGGATGCGGGAAGTATGTGATATTATAATATACTGTTATGTATTTTTAATTATAAATAATGTACTAAAACAGATATAAATAATTTTTAAACAAGCATTACTATTCAAATTTCAAACAATTTGACTGATAAAAAAGACAGTAAAACAGTACTACAAATTCTAGTTTTTTAAGTTGAGTCGTTAAATTTTTATTATTGAAATTTATTTTAGACGACTGTACTATTGAAAAAAAATATTCAATAACACTTAATCAGCTTAAAATTATCATACAGAAACTGATATATTGTTTTTATAGCTTTACTGCTTTATCTATATGGGAATATAGAAGAGTAGGCAGAGGGAACCGCAGGAACTGTGGAAAACTAGTGCTAAAACACTTCGTTCCCCGCTTTCTGCCTTTTCAAGCCATTGCGGAACTCAACGACGCGCTTTGTCTAGTAGCCAGAGCGAAGAAAATGGAAATAAAAATCCATTCCCCTCATGGGAACTCACAAACTGTCACGTTTACAGACAGACCTTGTACCTCTGCGCCACTACAGTCCTCTAATATTTGGATAAAAAAATATTTTAAATATTTGTATTGTTATTAAATAAATATTTAATCTGTGCCGGAACAATATGTGGCTGTATTCCATTGAACACTTGCCAGTGTGGGCCCGGTCTGAGGCTGCACTCGGCTAGGCAGGATTTATGTACTGCATTAGTGTTAGCCGTTGGTGCGAGCGGCCGCCCGCGATTTATGCGCGATCCAAAATTATTATACCTTTGACTAAATAATATAACCAACTTAGTTCCACTCGAACAAATTTATGTGTTTGCTTATTTATTTTATATCTTTATACTGTGTATGTCTACCACATTGAAATGTAGGAGGACGCGGCAATAAGTTACTCAAATTCAGAAGATAATTTTTCTATTTAGGTTTTTTCACTCTCACTGAACTAGGCAAAGCGCGGCGTCGAGTTTCACTACTCACCACGCAATTCCTCGAAAAAAGATGGAAAGCGGAGAAAAGAGTGTCTTAACACAAGGTATCCACGGTTCCTGTGGCTTCCTCTGCCTACTCCTACCTTCTACCTATAAATAATTAAAAAAATAAATTCACTAGACTAATGAAAATAGTCATAAAAATTATATGCACTTTTAGTGTCTCACGAAGTCCGCAAATCCCGCACTCGAGCTGGTCACCCGACTCTATGACAGCGGCGCGCGGCGACGTCACTTAAATTCATGAATAACGGACTATCGGCCGATATATAGAGCTTCGTTTACATTTTTATGACTCGTGATATACCTCGTACGTAGTAAAACGCATCTAATGTACCTGTTGGAACCACTCTACCCACGTCGTGGAATACTCGGAAGCTATTTGTTTATAAGATTACTTAAGCAGACATGTTTCTCTACTTAACAATATTCAATACAATTCTAAGCTCTCCAGTCTCCGTACACCGTGGCTGGAGACGACCTAGGCTATAGATTCAACCTAACCTAACCTAATTACTTATATTTAATAGAACGAAAATCTTACCACATTAATCCAAGCTCCAGCACGCATTTAAATAGATTTAGTCCATATTCCCTTTGATGAGAACCAAGCATAGGCATGTGTCCAAGGTATAATTGAGTCGATAAGTGGCGTGTTGGTGGCGGCTTGTATCATCCGACCTAGGGCAAGGCAACGCTTTTAGAGCACTTGAGTCGTCTGGCGGCGGCGCCAGCGAGCCACTCAGCCTCACTCTACAGGGATGACGACTGCCGCCGCGGTTTAGACACATTTTGTTTTATTTTCATTATTATATCTTAGATAGACAGACGGCGGGCAAGCCGCAATAATTATGAATTAAACCTAATCTTAACCTAACCTCTGAATCGTATATGATAGTCCTAGATCAGATTTTATACTAATTAAGTTTAAGCAGAGGATTGAGGAACCGTCATGGCGCAGAGACGAAGCATCTTCCTGTGAACGTGACGGTTTGTGGTTTTGCTTTCCCTGAGAAGAAGTTGGATTTTTCTGTTTCTATTTTATTCGCTCTGGAAACTAGGTTAAGGGTGGCATTGAGCTCCACTACTACACATGAAATGCCTTGAAAAACGCAGAAAGCGGGCACGGAGAAAACAGGGACTGTCACTGTGCGGAATAAAGCGTGAAGACATAAAAAAATTAAACACAGAATTATTAAGTTTTGCTAATTGTAGAGCGTCTTCATATAAGCATAAAATATTAGAGTCAATTCCTCATGACCAATAAATTGAAAAATTCAAAGTCTAAGAGGGTGGATATAGAGAGTGGCTGGAGAGAGACAGCCCTGGCGTGAGGTGACGTGATGCAGTATCTGCGTATCGGCGCGATGATCAATCAATGCTCTCTAATCTATTTGAGATCGAACCATACGCCGCATCGACTACTGGCATGTGTTCCTCGAAGATATCTACAGATACAGGCAGATATTTATCATTATAATATTATTTGTACAAACGCCTCCATTAGCTCTCCACTCTCCGCTCTTTTAAAAGCAATATATATTAAGAAGGGAATACAAGGAAATAAAACAGAATGGAAACGTAAGGATTCTGATATTTATTGATTCCTAGTAACTTTCGGGTTAGACGGAAAGGTCCTAATGGTACCTATAATATCTTATATAAAACAAATAGTAGCTAAAAAGTACTGATGGCTATTTTATTAAAGACCATGGGCCTGTCAATATTATTATAGAATAATATTAGTCCATGTCTGTATTTCACACACAGCAGTATAGGCCGAAAGATCTTAGTGTCAAAACTCTCAGTACCTCACATTCAATACAATTTTGAATACAATGAGAGTAGAGTTGAATTGCGTCGTACTTTGTCTTATTACCAGTATTACTAGTAAAGAAGTGAAAATTCTCCGAGTAGAAATCAAAATTGCTACCATCGCAACAATATAGAGTAACAATATAGTATTTATGTTCATAAAATAAATATCATTATGTGTATTTATTTATGTTTTTGTATCTTTCATTGAAGCTATATTAGCAATTAGGTATTTCTTTAAGAAATAACAATTCAAACTATTTCTTCATAATAACAATCAAAAGGAAAGTAAGTTAAGGAACAATCGTACAATTCGCTTTCGTACGTCTCGTACGTATCAGGTAACAAGACGGAGTCGATCTGCAAACTCTTACTTTTGTATACAAATTAGATAAACATTAGTCACTTTGATCGATTAGCGCACTTCAACGTAATGCATTAGACGACTGGTGTCTAGAATGGTAATGAGATTAATAGTACTAAAGTAATACGTATGTAACTTTTCTGTACATAGATTCGTTCCTCTTCTGTCTTAAGCGGTTGGACCGATTTATATGAAATTTCTTTATATTTCAACGAGGTTTGGGTAGTTTAAAAATTTGTTAGTTGTTACAGAAGATGGCGCTGTATTTAGCTTTTATATGTACATATATATATTTCGGTTTAATTCCGGTTTTACTTTTGAACGTTATGAACAACATATCACAGTGTGAGTTTTATTCTCATTTGTTACGCTATTTATTTTTTTTATAGCTTCACACTTTATCCCGCACATAGCAGGGTAGACAGAGGGAACTGCAGGAACCGTACGAACCTAGTGTTAAGACACTCAGTTGCTTAGTTCCTGCTTTCTCTGTCCCATTTATAATAAAGTATATTTATTTTGTATTTAGAAATTAAATACTATTAAATAATAAATAAAATATAAAATTATTTTAGATATTTTAAATGAATATCAGGAATAATCTTATATTAATAATTATTTTAATGAGAAAAATGATCCGCCAATGAGATATCTATTATCTTGTCTCGATAGGGACGTATTTCTAGAACCTGTCAGTTAATTTCCTTTATATATATATTACAATTTTTTTGTCTTCCGCATCGGTGTTTTTATTAAATTTTTAAGATAAAATAGTTAATTTTTTAAATGTCAACTAATTAATATATGTGTAATTTTATTAATAAATACAGTGGTAGCTAAACGCTTTGCATGACATCACTACAGTAGATATATGTATATATCAATATTTATTACATTTTCAATATAATAATTAATAGTAGCTTAGTCCTAAGATTAAACAAAATCCAACTTATATTCAACGAGAACACTTTAAAAATTAAATTCAAAAGTGAAAAATATGCGCATAACGGTACATTCTCCGTATATTAGCTATAAGAAAAAATATGGAGTGACTTGTGCAGAGTACAAGGTGCCTTACACGTGGTCTCAAGTGGATAGCTCATAGTCCACTTCACACAGCTGAAATCAGGTGGCTTCTCCCACGCATTTAGTTTTTGTGTGAAAAAAACCTGTATTTATAATTCTTCAGTTTTTTACTGCAATACAAAAACACATTAGCCTCTGACATCGTTATGAAACGAAAAAATCGAAGAGCTAAAATCTACGACGTAAGTAAAACCTCCATGCATACAAATTGAATTCCAATTTCATATTTTTTGACGTATTTTGTATTTTAAATCATCTTCACGGTCGTTCATAGGGAATTGTTTACTAAGTACCGTCTAATTATTAATTTGATATTCGAGATTAAGAATTATAAGTAAATATGAATGAAAGGCTTAAATTTTGGCTCTGTTCTGTTCTTAAGTAATGATCTCTAGAAGATGACGTTAATAGCCAACGTCCTTAATTAACGTGAAAAATAGAAACGAAATGTTTTTAACATTACTCCGTTTATTATATATTATTTGAAGCTAAAAAAATTACTAGATATTCATAAAAGTACAGTCAGTAATCGTTCTAGATTTTAAAAAACAACTTTCAATTAATTAGTAGGTATCATAAATAAATATATAATTGGCAAATATTATAAAATGGCAGCACCGGCCATTAGAACTAATTGTGAGCTCGAACTCGGGCTAATGGGTAAATTGACGCTAAGTGAGTGATAAGATCTTATCTTCATCTGGAGGAACCTAATTGTATTATTTGTAGATAATGTAAAGACACGTGGCAGCTGCTGATAAGATAGAGTCGTCTCCCGGAACTACTCGGTTTAAGACACCATTAGTGGAAATCATATATCTACGAACTACGTCATATATAGATAAAATATAACTTCAAAAAATGCTAACATATACTGTTGATACCTTCATAAATAAAAGGTCGGATACAATTACATATTAATATTAAAAAATAGTATTCATTATTCATTATTAACTAAAAATAATTCTTTCATTAACATTACTTACCGATATTTATTGACTTGAAACAATTCATGCACGTCTCACACGCGATGCTTCAAGGTTCGATTCCATTTGTTATTTAAATTAATTTATTACTCCCGACTGGAGAAACTCTTTTCTATATTTTTTCTTTACCGCATACTGCACTATGTAGTAGAATTTAAACACTCAAGACACTCCGTTTGACACTCTCTCTCCGGATTCGTGTACACTACATATTGAAATAAACGCCGTGTTTTAGCATAATAATGAGAAATCAAAAATAATTCATACATGATTTCATTATTTACCTTACCTTTACCTCAATTTACCTAAACACGAGTCCTTTTAAGGACATATAGGTACTCTATATATAAATCTCTCTTTAATAAGAAAATATTTATAAATTAGAATTACTTTCATAAATAAAACATACACTTTGCAAAGTGACAGGTGGCGAGTTTTGATCCTGCGCTATCTAAAGGTTAAATGCTAAGTATACGTCACGTTGTGGACGCATAAACCAACGAGCGCTTGTCAATTATGTATGGAAAAAATATACTTTTATGGTAACTGGAGGAAATTGTAAGCCAAGGGGAGAAACAAACTGAGTAAACAACTTAAGTAATGACGCCTGATCAAAAATATACGTTTTATAACGGCAGGTTCAACGATGAGAAGCTAATTAAGACTTATGTGTACTCGTATTGTTCATACATACAACTATGTTACATATATAAAATATATCAAGTATGTAAGATAATATGCGATGATAAAAATATTTCGTCATGATTTTTTTATTTACAAAATGTAAATATCTAAAGAGAGCTACGTCTCTATGTTTTAAGTAAGTTCTTTGATTTTCGCAATTTTTATACATTTTAAATAAAAGTAATGCAAAGTGCTCGAAACGTCGGGTTCCACAAAAAATGTAAATACGCGATAAGTCCGGTTAAATTGTTTTATTTGAGATTCTATGTTCCCTACTAGTTTCAAAATATTATTTCAAAATATTAGTATCTAATAAACAAATAGGGTACCGACGTGGCGCAGAGGCGTAAGCGTCTGCCTGTAAACGCGACGGTTTGTGGGTTCGATTCCCACTCGAGGAAGATGGATTTTTCTATTTCCATATTCTTCGCTCTGGCAACTAGGCATAGCGCGGCGTTGAGTTCCACCACTCAACACGCAATGCCGCGAAAAAGGTGGAAACTGGGGACGGAGAAAGCAGGGACTAAGCAACGGAGTGTCTTAACACTAGGTTCCTATGGTTCCTGCAGTTCCCTCTGCCTACCCTATCACTATAAAAAAAAAGGTAAACAAATATGATAAATAGTTTTAGTTTATGTGTTTTTATCGCTTTGATCCTTCTTCTAAATATCTCCCTAGTTCTCCAGCCAGTTCAATAGAAAAATGTGTGCAAATTTCAAAAGTACCGTTCGAGATCGGATGCGGCGTTTTGTTTCACCTCAAGTTAACATATAAAAATAACATAAAATAATCGAATTTCAATACCATAGGAAGGTATGGACCATACCATAGGAGGAGGGGGCGCAAATCAATAAGAAATTAATGTTCAATTATTGAAATCAGTAATACCTATTTGTAATATGAAGTTTTTTATGATATTAATTTCGAATATTGAACAGAAATGTCACTTGTAATTAAATAAAAATAATCTAATTATGTAAAGTTGATCTCTTCTGTATTAACTATCGTACGAAAATAAACCAACTTATATTACTCTGTTATTTTATTATGAAAAATGGGCACAGCGAAATTAACAGCGAAATCCTGGTGTAGCGCCGACATATACGTCATACGTTGAGTCGACATCAATATGTAAAAAACTAATACCTGTAACATATTTTAAGATAACAATTGAAATAGTTAAGTAATTATAATAAAGCAACTACAACCACTTGTCGCAACGATACGACAACGATACGATTACAGTATTAGTGATATTAGGTAACTGAGTCACTGTGGCAAGAACTAACAAACTTGTACATACTTCCCATCAATCATATCGTTAAAAAATCAATCTTATTTCGGTACAATAGAGTTTATAATAGCATGTAGAATCTGTGCCATCTTTAAACATTCGTGGTAGAGCGCGCGTGCTCTATCTCTCGAAACATACGCAACTATCGGTAAGCGGCAACGTGCGATACTCTGAGGCGATATGTGAGGCGCGTTGCAATTAACTAAGCTCGCACTGAAGATGTGTACACGTTATGGTTCTATATAACGTTATCTATGTACACGAAAATATGTAACAATTATGTAACAATTATATGTAATTGAAAAATAAAGTGTTAGTATTATCGGAAAAGCGCGGCGTTGAGTTCCGCGACTTAACACGCAATGCCTCGAAAAAGGTGGAAAGTAAGGAACAGGAGGGCCTTAATACTAGGTTCCAATGGTTCCTGTGGTTTTCTCTGTCTATTCTGCTATAAGCAGGATATAGCGTGAAGCTAAAAAATTCGCTTTTCAATTTTTGTTATTTGTATGTAAGTTAGAGTAGTTTGCTAACCTTTTTATTAACAGTTACGCTCACCTTGCATACACTACTATATGGTAGGGCACGCTTACACATAGACATTTTATCATTATAAAAGTATGTGCTAAAATAAGATTTTTTGCATATTTTCGATTGGAAAAGAAAGTAGACATATATAGACAGATGTTTACAAAACCTTTAACGGAATCTACAAGCAAAAATTAAATTTTAATATACTGACCCCACATATAACCAAAAGATTCTGAAAGAGAAAAAAAACATCCATTCATTCCATCTATCCAAAGAATTCCTTTTGCTTCACAAATGTTTAAATACTAACGAATATATAAAAACACTCTGTATGCTTTATGGCAGTATTATTGCTATAGTGATACTATTTATATTTTATTTAGTTTTAATGAAACACACTTTAATTCTAAGTTTAAAATTTAAAGATCAACTTTGATGTCAGATTTATTCTTAACTTCTTACCTTATATTAATCCTATACGTACGTATAGATAAAATCAAATACAATCTAAATAATTAAAATCCAAAGTGGGGCAAGTCTTCAATATCTGCCAGTAAATTACGCCCTGTCTTCAAACCTGCTACATGGATAATCCATCCATGTCCGAGTGGGAATCGAACCCACAAACCGCGATTACAGGCAGACGCTACGCCTCTGCGCCACGACGGTCACTAATGGTCGTGACACTAGGTACCTACGATTCCTGCGGTTCCCTAGGGTAGACCCTGCTATGCGCGGGATATAACGTGAAGTTGTAATTATATGCTTATTTTGTTCACAGAACTCTTCATATACGGAGGATGAACGCTTGAATCTGAGTATCATCAGTCACAATGTTCGGTGGCAACGGCGGCACGTACGGAGGGGAGTGTGGGGAGGGGTACGGGCTCGGGTACGTGGCAGGGGGCGGGCGGCTGCAGCAGTATGCCCACTTCGCCCCCCATCAGACGTGGCACCATCACGCCCATCACGATACTTACGGTAAGTTAGAGGCTTATTTATTTTCAAACACTGGTAAGTTTATATTTTAATGTAGAGTACACAATTTTGTAATCTTGGACAAACTTTTAATAGGAATTAAAAAAAACAACAGTGAAATGACAGATTTGACTGAGATTAGAACGGTCGCGTTACACAGACACTCTGCGATTAAGTACATCACGACGACCGACAAATAAAAATATAAATAAAAATCATAGACAAATATTACGAATACACAAAAATTATGGGCATAACATATACTGAGAGAAGTTTAAACTACACAAATTTTAAAGTTTTATTGATCTGTTTTATTATATAAGAGTGTATAGAAGTCCCTGTCACTTTCTATGTCCACAGTCAGTGCAGTATGACGTTGTAAACGATGCATCGTTCCCAATATGTTATTCAGTTAACGAATTTGCGTCATATACGAGTATGTCAACGAAATCTTTTGAAAACAGGAAAAACGACAATAGCTGTGATTCAAGTCTTACTATATACCTACATATATACATACATACCTCACAATAACTGCGACTTGTCCACATAAAGATACTTAGCGGATATTTTTATGAATGAGAAATAAAAATAACAATGAAGATACGACAAGTTATATAAATTATTAGTAGCTAATTCAAGGCCTAAAAGCTTTTCAAATAAGCGGCCACAGGCTCTAGATGGTAGTTCTATGTACAAATTACAACTTCTAGTTACGATTTAACTGCTCAAAATGGTTTCACTTCGCTTTATCAATCAAATTTTCCAAAATATTTCAGCTTTTTGTCATTTTTCTATCAACCTTCAAAATATTTTTATGACATATTTAAAACACATTCTAAAACCTAACACCAAATTATCCGCCAATAATATTATTTGTAATCTATAAATCTTGTATGTAATTATTGTATATACAATGACATATGTCATAATTTCTCTGTGGTGACGTCACGCCTAAAGATGGATCATCCTCATGCACGCTCTCTTCACGCTTCTCATTACATGCGTTAAGTTAAATAAATTAGAAATTATGTTAAATTAAAAAAGAAACCATAATTATTTAATAGTTTTTTATATGATTAAATTCGCAAAAAAAATGCAAATAATAAATCACATATATTAACTAGTATAGAAATATTACGAACATGGATAAAGATTTAGCTAATCACAACTAGACTTCGATGTAGAGACGCGTTTATCTACTTGTGTTAAAGAGGACGTGACCGCAGCCGACGTCGACGCGGCTATCGAGGGACATTCCCAGAACGATACGATTCCCCTGTAACAGGACAATGGTGTTTTTAACTAATCCATTGCTAATGCGTGTTACAAATGAAAAATAACAAAAATAAACAATGTAGAGCACGGGCTGGCCGCTTTACGCAACAACAAAGCAGTTTGATATAAGCTTGCTTGTTTAAGGATATCTTAGATGTTTTTAAAAACAATTTGATGTACGGTTAGTAAAATATATATCTATTTACTTTTAAATTAGAGCATATATTTAAAGTTATCAATAATTATTTATACAGGTGATATATCATTCTGCACGCAAACAGCATATATATTTTAATAGTCGTACGCCGCATTGTTTTTATTGAACATCCAAGACATCCTCAAACAAGCGAGCTTACATCAAAAAGCTTGTCTAAAACCAAAGCTCTGAGCGAGCTGAGCGCGAACAGATTACAAAACACGTCACGTAACGACGCGCAACAGTACTTAGCGGATCGAGATAACAGAGAGCGGCCGCGAGTCGCCGCCGGCCGCCAGTCCGCGCCGTGACCTCTGACCACCGGGTCGTACTCACTGACATATCTACTAAATTACTTCTATTTACTAGTAAATATGGACAACACTATACAAGCGCATTGGTTGCAGAACATAGCTTTGCTTGCAGGTGAGTGTTTGGCTCCTGTGAGGCTTCGGGGGGCTTCGAGGAGCTTTGGGGGGCTCCTCGCGGTCACGCTGATATCTTATTAAAATGTTATTATGATAGTCGCTTATCTCCACTGATGCTGCTATTTGCTCGTTTGTTATTGTGTTAGTGATTGTGATAGCGGCTGTTTTAGCTACAGTGTTTTTGTGAGATCTCTTGTATTGTTTAAACGATTAGTGAGCGTTTTAGTTTGTAGAAGTTTTTAATTTTAAATGCTATTTTTTATCCGGTGTTATGATTAATGTAATAAATAAGAAACATTCATTTTAGTATTTAATACTTTAACTTCTTTAACATTTTTTTTTTTAAAATTTAATTTATTATTGATATCACATACACAATAATTTCCGATAATTTCGATACATGAATGAGTAACGGAACTCAACTCCGCTTTCGATTGTTACATAAATATTCTTAGTAAATAGCGTAAACCAATATATTTAACAACAATTAACGATTTTAGCTAGCAGCAGCGGCGTGGGCGGGGTGGGCGGTGTGGGCGGCGTGGGCGGCGTGGCGGGCGGCCTGTACGGGCAGAACATGGTGATGGGCTCGTGGTGCGCGCCCTACGACGCCCTGCAGCGGCCTCCTGCGTATGGTAAATATTAAATCTGTTTCAATTTCAATACAAAAATACAAGATTCGTTTTTTAATGTAATTTCAAAAACATTACCACCGGTTCACTAAAGTGCTTCAGACCTGAGAAGAACCGAGGCAAGAAACTCAGCGGTACATTTTTTTCTAAATTAATTTTTAACAATGACAGGTCTAGACTAGAGGTTTCTTTACAGAAAACCAGCCTAAATATCTATATATATATGTACTTATGTGTTGTCTTTACCTATACAATTAAAAGGGAGAAAAAGTGACTTTTTTAAACTAAAATATCTCGAATTTGTAAACAAATAGAGTAAACGACATTGGTCCAACAACTTCCCGCCCGCCCTCGTCTCAGTCTTTTTAACGCCACATCTACATTTTTTTTATTTTTATCTTGTTTTGAATAAATTCTACAACACTATTATTAATTACAATATATTCCTAGAAATGTATATATGTATATTGTATATTCTGTTAATTTTCAAAGGATAATATTGATTGTTAATAATAATATCTGTGTCATCGTACTAGATGTAATTAATTGATAATTGCACTACATTTATATAGAACGTAGTTAAATCCATATCACTATCCGTATTTGTTCACATCAGATGCTGAAATTGGAAAATATCGATTCTATTTCTAATACGCAGTTAGAAAACAGTCTTCGTTATTTTTGCCAAATTCTCAAAATTTTGCATGTTGAGTTGCACCTACTAGAGCTAGTGCAGATAATTCACTCCCCCGAGTGCGGATTGAACCCACACCTATCCCGTTTACAGTCAGTGCTGCTGGAGGCAGCGAGGGCATACAACACTACCCTGCTACCTGCTTTTAACTTAATTTACACTTGTAACGTATAATAAAATAACATAGTAATTTCGATTGGTTTATTATCGTACGATAGTTAATACAGAAGAGATCAACTTTACATAATTAGGTCCTTTTTACTTAATTAACAGCTGACATTTCTGTTCAGTATTCGAAATTAATATCATAAAGAACTTCACATTACAAATAGGTTTTACTCATTTCAACGATTGAACATTAATTTCATTACTTGATACTTTATAACAATAAAATCATAAAATGTATATTGATTTGCGCCCACTAAGTAGTTACAAAAAGGGAAGATTATGTGAGTTAATCAGAACGCGTTAACAAATGGTTATATTTAAACGGAATCTATGAATCAACCGCTATCTCGCGGTTTTGTTGACGTCAAGTTAGCATGGACTCCGTAAATGAATAACAACGTGATGCGACCAACATACTTACTAATAACACTTATCTATACATATATTATATGTTGATTATATGTTTTTATTGTATGCTTAAGCGAGTAAGACGAAAAATTAGTATCGACTGTTATAAATATCTATAAATGAAAGTTACGAGTATTTGGTCACTTACTTGCATTTTTATCGTGTATTCTTTATACATACGTCCACGAGTGGGAATCAAACCCACGATATTAAATAGGTATAGGTAAATTTTAATTATTTGTACTATCAAGTTTAAGTTAGTATATATAATAATTGTTTTTATTAAATAAATTGGACATTAAGTGAAATAATTAAATAGCTATTAAAAATTGCTTGGGCGACTTCCAAGAAGAGCGAGTTCAATTTTCATGCGTATTTGAAAAAATAGCCTTACCAGCCTTTTTTATATGAATTTGGGGTGAAAACTCTCCAACATGATTAAATCAGGATAATTTCAGTTATTTTCCTTTATATAGATTTATTTCACATTAGATATATTTTTTTAACAATTACTAAAATGTGATTATGTAGAGAGTTTCTATTAATTGCGTACAACGTTTACATATATGGTAGTACTGAGAAATTACGTCATTAATGTTATTTTATAATCTAAATACATATTAAAAAAATTACATAAATTCATTACAACATAGTAGGATTATCAACAGTAGGTATATGCATTTCCATTTTACGTTATTGTTCAATAATGCTGTCGCTTATAACTGTAGGCATTATCGTGATCTCTTTTGCAGTAGCTCCTAGAACTAAAATATAACTACTCATATCATAAAGAAAAAAAGTAAGTTAAATTATGTTACAATAACAAGACTTTGCCTACAACAGATTCGAACCCAGACCCCCAACCGACAACAAAGCAGCCAGTATGTAATATTTAAACAATATTAACAAAGTATCAATAATTTGAAAGACAAAGCGTTGAGTCGATTCCGAATATACTCATAATTAATGTTTCTGTCCGCGCTTATCTCGTGTACTCTTTATTATTTCAACTAACTGATAAGATTTAAATTGAAATGAATCATTGTCCAAATAAGCGATGTACAATTGTACAATGTTATCAGTATACCGACGCGGGTAATCGCTTGGCTTACCCTCAGATAGTTCTCTGTAAGACTCCAGTCATCAGACTCTGGAACTAATCATTGTATATTATTTGTGGAAGCGTTTTAGTTGCAGATACTAAGAGAGGCGAGGTTTTGATCTAAAAGTTTACTTATGGTATCGTTTTAAACATATTTGAATAAGAGTTTCGTTTTTTTCGAGTTAGCCAATTGGATTTGCTTAACACTTGAAATTTAAGCGCGTTTTTGTCAGTCTCAAAATTCTATCATTAAAAAATATATTTTTAACTTTACCACCTTTCGAAGCGCATGTGCGCGGTCACTCGCTAGTATATATTGTTATTTAATGTATTTTGTAGATATGTACTGTAATTTAATGACTAAGTAACTGATATACAATATATAATATTTTTTTATAAAGTACCACCGTGATACTTAATCGTGGCAACATCGATTGTATTTCAAACAACAGTGTGCCTATACTAATAATATCAATGCTCCTTGATTTGTCAGCGTAAATCCCCGACCGCATACAGCGGCGATAACGTGGCCGATCGTGAGCTTATCCCGCCGTTTGTCCTTCATATTATAGTTTGTTTGTGTCAGTTACAGATACTAATTACGTTTCATTTCAGTACTACGTTAACGTTTAGTCCTATGGAGCACAACTACAGTTAAACTTGAAGTATTTGGTAATATATATAGCTTTGTAATAGTTTTTTTTACGAAAGTCTCCCAAATTACCAGCTTTCCTATTTCTTGCTTAATTTCTTAATTCTAAATCAACAGAATACCTGTATATATTTAATTTAATACATGTGTTGATTTAATATATCGACTTAGAAATCTTAATTTTCCTGCACTGTACGGACCTAGACCTCCACACAATCTTGACTTATAGGTATAAGATTGACAGACGGACAACACATACGTTTCGTTTTTTTTTGAGGTATAAAACCCAATAATTATAAGCTAACCTAATAATTAACTATTTGCATATATATCAACGCCCCAATATGTTGTAAATAAAAAACCATTTGTACATAACGCAATGTACTGGATATTAGAATGCGATAACACTCATTAATTCTCATAGGTACCAATGCAATATCTACCTACCTACCTACATATGTATTAGACAGTCAGGAGATACCAGGCAGGTACTAGGGACTAGATACCTACTAGTGATAATAACACAAATTAATGGATTTGGGTTACTTTGTTTGAACAGATGCCTGTTATCGATTGTGATAGCGAGTACCGTTTGTAATTGTTCCAGACCTTCTAGGAAGTGATAAGCGATCGTTACAATGTAGTGTCGCTCTCGCTACATCCACACATACATGTACCTTACAGGCTTACAGGGGACGCTTAGACCACATTATGTTAGAGGACATTATTCATATATTAAGAAAATATTTGTTTAATTGTAGCGTGACCTTTTCAATATTCCCAAGAAATTTTGCTTTATTTTAGCCTCCTTTTGTCCTAGTAGAGATTAGAGAGTACGTTGGCTGGTTTAGTGTATGTCTGTAGTACGTGCCCCGTGTAGTACGTAGCATTTTAAGAGGCAAGGCGACGTGCAGATGGCGTGCTGGAGGCGTACGAGGAGGGGCGCGAGTGCGTCAACTGCGGGGCCAACAACACGCCGCTGTGGCGCCGCGACGCGACCGGCCACTACCTGTGCAACGCGTGCGGCCTCTACCACAAGATCAACGGCGTCAACCGGCCGCTGGTGAAGCCGAGCAAACGGCTGGTCAGTCTCCTCCACTTGTTGTCCTAAAGCTCTCCGTTTGCGAACAGGTGCCGACGCCGAGCTGCTCACGCGCTTCTATAAGGACGGCTCTGTGCAGCGCTGGATGAGCGTCGAGGGCATGGCCAGGGGCATGAAGAAGGTGAGTCGGTGGCGTGTAGACTAGTGCATGCTTCCCCGCCTCCCCGACGACCCGCACGACCCCCCGCCACCCCCGCCCGCGTTCGCTTCCGACTAGGGAACTACACGCTACCGCTCCCCACTTCGATCGGCCGACCGATCTCTTGGCTATGTTCCCAGTACCGAAATAGACTCGCGAGATAGCTCATTGGGCACCGCGACTCAAAGGAGCCGCTTGCCAGAGTTACGTACGCACAGACGTAAAGTAGAGTCCCTCGCGTGATCGCGGCTTTGTTTGTTACGTTCGAGGCACTTTGAGTCTAACGGCGGAGACAATAAGACGCGATGAGCTATCTCGAGGATCCGCAGCATGCATTATGTATCGCGCAGGTAGCGTCCAATGGCGGCGCGGCGCGGCGGCTGCCCCGCGCCTCCCCGCCGCCGTCATTGGACGGCGAGGACAGTAGACTGTAGAGCACAATATATATCTTTTATCACTCAATTGATAATAGTTAACACGGTGAAGGGAAGCCAGCGCACGTATCGGTACGGCGCCCAGGTCTCGTGGAGGCCCGCTGATACGTGAAGCTGCTTTATAACCTCATTTGCATTTCCACTTTTCGATTAGAGATTTTCTATTAATTTTGTATGACTAATATACACAATGCATGCTTCTAGTCCTAATGGTGTAATCTATAGATAATTTTTCCTGTATTTTAGCTTTCAAATCTTCTGTTATCTAAACACTGCATGATTTAATTATTCTCTTACGACTTTGTATTCGACGGCTGTGTCATATGCAACGTGTTGCAGTCGGCGGCGCGGCGACACGGCCAGTGCTGCACCAACTGCGGCTCGCGGAACACAACGCTGTGGCGCCGCAACAACGACGGCGAGCCGGTGTGCAACGCGTGCGGCCTCTACTACAAGCTGCACGGCATCAATAGGTATTTGACATAAACTAAATGCAAATTTCTGTAATGTGTATTTTGAAAATTAATCGTTATTGCCCTGTGATGAGCGACATACAATGTGAAGCCGAATAATTTGTACAGATATATTTTACTATTGTAATACATATACATATTGTAATTCTCTTTCATTACCTACTGGAGAGTTGACACCCACTATCATCATTTACTTAGTAGATTTAAGTAATGATATATTCACACTTAACCTCATACCTATTCTATATTATACAAAACTAAATATATACAATATTTTTTAAAAATAATGATAATTTAATAACTCATAGCATATCATGAGTAATAAGTAGATAAATCGTCATTCAGATTCTTTGGAAACCAATAATAATAATAATACTTTATTGCACAAAACAAAATTTAACACTTTTCTAACAATATTAAAAAAAATAATTTCCTCTTTCAGGACAACCATTATATTTAATGAAATTTTAATTTATGAAAAAATCCGGAAAGGTGCAAAAAGTATTGCGCTGCAACTATTAGGTACATTGTTTACATACACACAAACATATATACACACCGAAATTTAGGTACATACTTACAAAGACATACAAACATAAAAAGTTATATATTACTCAATTACATGGATATATATTGAATAAATATGAGATTATCAGCTTGTAGATTGTTCTAGATAGTGTGGTTTGAGACAGCGTTTACATATCGCTACAAACTAATAGATAAACCTAAGATGTACCTACATAACGTAAAGAAACTGCATTAAAATGGCCTAATTAACTAAATATATATAAACCCCCTACTAATAAAATAAACAAGTAATATTGTGACATTGTTAATATTTAAAATTACTCCGCAGACCGCTGGCAATGAGAAAAGACGGAATACAGACGAGGAAACGAAAACCCAAGAAGTCTTCCAACGGTGTGAAGCCCCCGCAAGAGTCCGCCAAGAAAGAGGGTCAGAACTCTCCTGGAATAGACGGTACTTGCTTATTTTCTGATGCAGTTCTTAAGAGATTCGCGTATTATTGCTTTTTGCAATATTTTAAAAATATAAAAATATGTTTAACGAATTTATTACGAGTGTATTCAATGACTGACAGAAATCGTCTCAGGTCTAAAATGGATATATCGTTATAATCGATATATAATTAGGATCTAGGATCTAAATGAGAATTATATTCTCTTGTTATTAATATTTAATTAAATAGACCCTTATAATTTGCTTACAGAAAGTAAACCCGCCATAGCTGAAGTGCCCCTTCCATTAACCGCTACGATGTCAAGCCACAACAAGCAGACACGCGAGGGTCCCACCCCGTCGCCCCACCACGCCCACGCCCACGCCCACCACCACGCCCACGCCCAGAACTCCCAGTACCCCTTGGGAATCCCCTCCACACCTGCGTTCCTATCCAACCCTTCACTGTTCAATATCAAAAGTGAGCCCAACTCCGCCGCACAGTACGAGGGATATGGATCTCATTCGGGATCGAATGGACCGTATCATTCGCAACAGCATTATTTACACGCGTTGCAACATGTACGTATTTTATTCTATTATATTGTTACTGTTAATTATTATATACTTTATTATTTAATTAGTTTTTTGTCAGTTGTTATAAGCACCTATTGCAAAAGCATTTATGAAGAATCAAAAAGATTTATTAAGTGTATGGGTTACTGATTTACTAATGTTGTAGTTACTTACTCTACCATCGAAGGAATATGTTGTGACTGTTGTTAAAATCAAAAGTTACATTTACATTTTGTTCTTTCTTTTTTACGAAATATTTTAGGGACATTACCTATGTATATGTTAAATTAAAAAGCTGCGCCTTAATCATTTCGACAGCTATGTTAATCTTCCAATAATTTTTTTTCCAGTATGGAATAAGCAATGGCGAAGAAGAAGAAGGCAGTGGGTTCCTCCACCAACGCAACGTGACCGCCCACGCCAAGCTCATGGCCTCTACGTAGCACATGCAATGGTGCCCATCATCCCATTAATGTGCAAATGTAAAATTGAAACGTTTTAACCATGGAACCAAACCTGGGAATATCAATTCACTGTAAACGTCTCTACCTAACTAATAAAGTAGATGGAGATCTTGGTTGTAAATTTAATTAGTTAATATAGATTTAAAAGACTCGAAGACTAGTCGTTTTCCAGTCGCCTGTCGAGTTCGTGAGTCTATTGTAAAGTGTAGCGTAGCGTTGTTACTTGTAGTGAGTTCGGTTTAGATGTACTTACCTTAGTGTGTAAATATTATTAAGACTCGACTGAGTAGTCAGGTGTATTTATAACAGATTACTGTTTGGATTTAACTACATTTTATACGTCGCTTTATATTTGAAGTGTAGATTTCTTTGTCAATAACCTTTTATGTCATTTTTTTTAATATGACAATCACAGAATTAACGAAAAGTCATAAAGTTATATGTACTCTAGATCAGTGTTCATTTAATGATCAGCACCTTAATTAATTTTATTCGTAAATGTTCAGTAAATCTTGCTTTGTTAATAATTTGCCAATTTTTTGAGTTAGTTTCTTTTTAAGGTGCGATATTTTCAATAAATGTATAAATTTAACATTATTACTTTTCAAATCATGTATTTTATGCAAAATTCAGTAGCATATAATTTTGCTGTCATTGACATATCATAGGATAAAAAAAACTAAAATTAAAAATATTAATATCGATTTTCTATTTTATTTTCTTAATTTTTATTACTTTTAGAACAAAAACGTTAATATCGTATATTTTTACATAACAAGTCATTAAAAATACATCAGATTAAATAATGTAGATACAGCCTACAATGACAATTGCATGACATTCATTTTGACGTCACTTGTCATTTTTTTGATGTTCCTTGTTACATCGTATTAAATGAAATGTAATATATTTATTAAGTTGTAAAGCATTGAATGTTTGTGTACGTGAAGCTGCAGGACATAAATTAGTATTAATTATAGACAGTATTCTTATTATACTTGTACCTACAATGTATCCATACTCTGCACCTCAACTGCCTCCTCACTAAGGCTGCCACATTAAAAAAAATGTTATCTGTACCGGTTTTGAAGAAGTCCTTTATTTTTAAAGTGATTCTGATGAATATTGTGTGGCAACTGCTTCTCACTATAGTAAATTTCAGAGTAGATCTAAGTTAAATGGCATTTATTGTTAGTTGTAAATAGTAAAAAACTGTAGTGCATTTTGTGAATTTATTTAAATGATCTTCAAAATTTATATTGGATCTCTATAGTTATAAAGCCCGTTTTATGTACAATGTTATATACCAATTAAATACTGATGCACTTAACATTTTGTTTTATTGATATCAATTTATATATTTATTGTTTAAAACTACTAAGTTAAGTACTAAGTAAGTTTTAATTTTTAGATACTTAATTTTTAAACTTTGGTAATATTATAAGAGCAGAATTATGAACATAATAACTCTATGAATAATCTATAACAAGTACTCTAAAGGTAAGTGTCTACAGGAAAGTAAGACAGAAACAGTACCACTGTTCAGATTTGATTAGATCCATGGCATTTTCTCTTTCATAAAAAAACTATTCATCATTTCACTTTAATGCATGGAAACATAACTTCTTGATATTTTGGCTTCCTGTTAAAAGTTTTACAACCAGCTCAAAGTATAAGCTGCATAATGTGAAATTAATTGTATTTTAGCAAGTTTAATTTAAGCCCATTTATAATATATATATTTAGTAGTCATTTTTATTAATTTATGTTTGTATTCATTGTGTAATAAAATTATTTTTGTCCCTACCTGCCCAGTTATCTTAGAAATAAATGTGCAGTAAAATAAAATGCAAAATGCATTGTCTGAAAAAAATATACTTTTTAATATTAATATTTTATTGTTGTAAGATATTTTCTATAAAAATCTATGTGAAGAAGAGGATCGCTATCATTGTATTTTTTCATTATTAAATAATTTACTTAACAAAGTAAAAAAACCCATCTACAAATAATAAGCTGATTTTGTTGAAGTGCTGCCCGTTTCTACGTGAAAAGGCAACTGTGACATTTGATATATTTTCATACATTTTCATATTTCATAATTAAAGACATTAGACAAATTAGAAAACAAAGTAAGACAAATAAATTATTAAATAAATAAAAGATATTATAAAATATTGAAAGTACATCCTATTTTTTTTCAGCATTCATTGCAGGAACTGGCAATACTGACGCGAAACAGCAAATTTTCAAATTTGACGTTTTCTTAGATAAATATCATAACCACAATTGACAATTTACCTTGATGACTTTTGACTTGTCTACGTTGATAAGAAATAAATTAAAAATTTGAAATTATTTTATTATTTTTTATTTTAAAACGCCTAGCATAATACAATGGGAAATAAATACAATGATAGCGAAGTTATTGTTCGTCGCGCTAAAAAGGAAGATATGTCTGCTGTAGCAGAAATGATCCAAGTAAGTTACTCCGACCGGCTTAAATTGAAATCCAAGATTATAAGTTTGTAATGTATTTTATATTATTCTAGGAACTTGCAGATTTCGAGAAAATGTCCGATGGACCCCAATTATCAGTAAAAGGTAGGACCAGAAATAAATTCTGCCAATGCATTTAATATTTATAAGAAAGTTAAGGTTATAAAGGATCCTTTCTTAAACTCTTATTATATTTTTGTATGCTTAGAAAATCCAGATTACACATTTTGTATACTAAATTACTTTTTGGAACTCTTTATATTCTAACTTAAAATGTTATGTATACATTTATTAAACAATGTTACTAAAAACATTTTAGTTCATTATATTAATTAATAAAATTGATTGTATTAATTAATAAAATCAGATTTACAGCGTGATGGATTTGAATCACAACCACCAGCTTTTAAATGCTTAGTGGCAGAACTAACCTCAGATCAGAGGATACTTGGTTATGCCTTGTACTTCCCTACATATTCGACCTGGCAGGGTCGGTCAATGATGCTAGAGGACTTGTATGTGAGGCCTGCTGAAAGGAAACGAGGTGTTGGCCATAGATTATTTAATGCTGTTGCTAAAGTAAGTCTATTGATGTCTTATTTTTTTGTCATACTTATTGTTCTAGTTGTTCTTTACATTCATTTTAATGCAAAATATTATTATATATTCCTATGCAATATAGTATCTGTAATTATAATGACCCAATTATTTTATTTACTCAATGTATTTTTAATCAAAATGTTAAAAATATCATCACTCAATAGTGTTTTAACATTACTTTTCTACTACTGTCTACCCAACTGCTAGGCAAAAAAGAAATTACTTGACAAATGTCATTTAAAATTTGTTACAGGAAGCCAAAGAATCAGGAAGTTCTAGACTAGATTTCCATGTATTAGAATGGAACGATGCCAGGTCTTTTTATGAAGGCAAAGGTGCCATGAACTTAACCAAATCTGAACAGTGGTGCTATTACCGTCTTGCTGGAAGTGCTTTAGATAAAGTAGTGGAACAAGCTGCAGATATTGTTTAAACTTGTGATATTTGTTTAATTTAGCTTTTAACTAATAACAAAATGTCTGTTAAAATATTTTAATAAAGAAATTGTTACTTTTATAATTTATTTGTTAGGTAAGAATTTTTATTTTAATTTAATAAAGAGATTTGGTGTAGTCTAGCAGCAATCTTATATTTAAGCTAGTTTAAGATTTTTTAAATCAACTATAAAGCTCTAAACTTCTATAGAAAATATTTAGGTATTATTTTAGTTAATCAATTAAAGTTTTTAAAATTTTGATGTCAGAATGAAGTTGTCAAAACAAATGTCATATCACTTTATGAAAAATTAGTATTGATATATAGAATATAAAAATTATTATTATAATTTTATAATATAAAAATTATTTAGACTGAAAATGTACAAACTGCAAACAGTTCATAAAGGGAGGCAATATTTTTTTCAATATCATCATGATGCATTAAATAAGTACTGGTCATGGCGCAGAAGAGTCACATCTGTCTATAAACGGGAGTTTGTAGATTTGGTTCCCACTTGGGGAAGATAGATATTTTCATTTCCATTTTCTTCACTCTGAGTGTCCAAACACTAGGTTCCTGCCCTTCCCTCTGTGCGAGATAAAGTGTCAAACTATAAAAAAAGAGTTACACAATAATTAGAAAATAATTAGTTAAAAAATATAAAATTTACTAAAGAAATATGTGTATGGTCAATAAATATATAGGCTATTTTGGAGAGACATTTTATTTCGTACTTTAATGTTTATATGATACATGCATAATATTCTCTCTTCCAATATACCTGCAGGGACAGCCAAGTGCATTGTCAACAGATTATTAAACAATAATAGAAAAAAACAACAACTAGCTTCCTATATTTGTTCAGTATTCCATTATGTACTGTTAACTTAAAGTAAATGCCTCAAATTGAGCCCATAGCAATTTAGTTGGCTAATATTTTGTCATAGGGTTAAACAATTAAAACCATAAAAGACTATAAATCAATAGAAATATGTAAAAATTTTAACAATGCACTACAACTGACACTACAATAAATATATTCTAATATATACAAGATACAGTAGAAAAATATTCTAGATTTGTATATAATATTAACTAACATAGTGTTAACTATACAATAGCAAACTACACATTTACTTGTAGTACTATATACATTAGGGGTGTTCAATTATTTTATTTGATAACATTATGTTTAGATTCACTTATTAACACAAAGAATGTCTGAGAAAAGAATTCTGCCATGAACTTAGTGGTTACAGAGTAAAATATAAATAATAATTTAAATTATTTTCATATTTTTATGACAAAGTGATAAATCACAAAAAATGCATTTCAGTATTAAAAACTTAATCATATAGCTGATGTTGCTTTTCCAATACAAACATATTAAAACATACATATATTGCACAAAAACTATATGTAAAATAATAATTGTCAAATTGCCAGATAATAATATAAATCATTGATTTAGATATATGTCAAAATATGTTGAATAAAAGTCTATGTAATTTGTCAACATACTTAATATTATTGTCTGCATGTAACTCTTGGCTATTCTGTGTCCATTTTGTACCATAAAATAAAATAAATAATAATATATAATAACTGAAATAACAGATAACATAAAAACACGAGAAGGTGACATTTACTTGAAAGGATAAAAGTAACCGAAGGTGTGATACTAAACAAATGAATCCAGGTGCATTGTATATAATATGTGTGCGTGTGCGTGTGTCAGTGTGAGTAGTCGGCGCGGAGGCCGAACTCCGCCGCGTAAACGCCCGCCCACGAACTGGCGTTGCCCGCTCCCGCCCCCGCTCCCGCCACTGAGCCACTGGTGTCACCGGCTGCTGGGGAACCATATTTAAACTAGTAGTATTTCATTCGTTCACATTTAAATTAATATGCATTCAAATAGAATCTATATGTTACCATGTTGAGGTAGATGTTTGTGGGAGGATACCGGCGGCGGCGGCGGCTTGGTGTCCGGGCTTCGGTTGACTTTTACGTCTGCATCTTAAATTGAAATAGTATCAATTAATTAAAATACTATAGAAATTTGATAAATTATACTAACTGATATCATTTGTTGCATACCGCTAGGCTAATACAATATTTATTCGTATACTTTTGTTTTGATACATGTGTGACTACTGTTTGTCGTTTAACATTGAAAGGTAGTATATAATTCGAATACTAACCCGGCGCCGTGGCCGGCGCGGCGTGCGGCGCGGCGTGCTGCAGGTCGCGGCGCTGCGCCTGCGCCTTGAGCAGCTTGCTCATGGTGTTGCGCGGCGTGGGCGGCGGCCGCTCAAGCGCGCGGCCGTGCGCCGCGCCCGCGTGCCGCTCCAGCTGCGCGCGCACCTCGAAGCGCTCCGGGCAGAAGGCGCAGCGGAACAGCTTGCGGCGCGCCGCGCCCGCCCCGCCCGCGCCGCCCGCCGCGTCGGCGGCGGCGCCGGCGTGCGCGCGCGCGTGCGCCGCCAGGTTGTAGCGCTCCGAGAAGCGCTTCCCGCAGACGGCGCACTCGTGGCGCTTCTCGCCGGAGTGCACGCGCTTGTGCCGCTTGAGGTGCGAGCGCGTCATGAGCGCCAGCCCGCACACGTCGCAGGCGTGCGGCTTCACGCCCGAGTGCGACAGCTTGTGCATCTTGAAGGAGGACGTGTGGATGAAGGACTTGCCGCACAGGTCGCACTGGTAGTTGAGCTTGCCCGTGTGGATGTTGTTGTGGCGCTGCAGCGCGCCCTTGGACGGGAACAGCTTGTCGCACTCGTGGCACTTCCAGTCGCTGATGCCGCGGTGCATGGCCACGTGCACGTCGCAGGCGCGCTTGTGCTTGTAGCGCGCGCCGCACACCTCGCAGATGTAGGGCGGCTTGGCGTCCGAGTGCTTCTGCTTGTGGTGCTCCAGCCGCACTGCATTGTGCACAATAGGGTCGAGGTCAAATCATTTTGTTCAAAATAAAAAGTTATATACTTCATTTTTTGAACATGATATAATTTAATTTACCACCAGTTCGACAGAGTTAATGACTCAGACCTGAGAAGAACCAGCGCAAGAAACTCAGTGGGACTTTATCTGTTTTTTTTTTGTACAGTACATTGATTCAGTGAACAAAGATTGTAAACATGCAATCTAAGTTAGTGGAAGTTAAGTAAGTTTTATTCTTAATGAAATATAATAAAGAAAATCATATATTGTAACTGTCACTAATAAGTTAGACGCTTACCCAACGAAGTATATTTAGCATTACACTGATCACACTCATGAATAACTTTTGGGTCCTTCTTTTTCTTTGCTGTGCTATTTTTTCTGATTTTCCTGGTACTTTGAGACAGGAGCTTACTTCTTTTATGTTTGCCGTTACTTAGTTCATCAGGTATGTAAGTGGAACTTTCATCATCATCAGTCATAACCCTCTACTTCTACTATATATGCACCATCTATCACATTGAAATTTTCACTTTGGTCTCTGAGAGAAACAAAAAATGAGTGTAAAAATTTACAAGCCTAATAAAGGGGACAAGGCAACTTGAGTGTAATTTTTTTATATTTTAAGATGTCATAAAGAAGCGGGGACGGAGAAAGCAGGGACTAAGCAACAGAGTGTCTTAACACTATGTTACCACAGTCTCTGAAGTTCCCTCTGCCTATCCTGCCATGTGTGGGATAAAGTGTGAAGCTAAAAAAAAAGATAAAAAAAGCAAGGTCCACCTGATATGGAGTGAACGTCATCACCCTATAGATATCTTTAACCTGAGAGGATATGGAGGAAGTTACAAGATCAATTCTCCTTTAAGGGTACAAAATTTAGTAATCATTTTAAAATATGAACTCTACAGGTTCAATATTTTATGTACACCAATAAATTTATTTACTTACCTGTCTGGTGACTCCTCTTTCTTAATTTTCTCAATATTTGTAGAAGAAGACAATGTATGTGAAAGCAAGCATGTGCGCTGTGAGAGCCATTGCCCCACCAGTCTCCCCATTGACTTCACATTCAGCACAATCCCATCTACAGATTTTATGTAAATTAAAATATAAATTGAAATATAATAATATTTATTACATCCTACTTTAATAATATGAAAACATTGTTTGACCAGTTAACACACAAGTCAATTCACACAATTTACATAAATAGACACACCAAGTAAAATAATAAATGGCCACTGTTTGTCTTTTTGCTTATTAAGAAAATTTATTACAGATTTGTAATACTTTTGTTTTCATTTTGCTTACTTTATATTATAACAAAAATAGATGCCACTTACTTTTCATTAGATACATCAGCAGACTCTTTCCGTTTTATGTCTGTGACAGACTTCTTTTTTCTCTTATCCAATTTTTTACATCTCTTCTTTTTAGTGAGTGACAATGGCTCATCTTCTGAATCATTGTCAATTTTGTTTTCTGAGTAAATTTCTGAATTTTCATTTTTGACTGGTTCAAAACCAGCTGGAATCTGCACATGATGTAATTCAAATAAGGGATTCTTGCTTAGCAAAGACTGAAATTCTTCTTTTACTTTTAAGTATTCGATTTCTGCATGTTCCAAAATATTAACTAAGTTTAGGCAGGTTTTGCATATAAATATGCTACCATTTGTTGTTTTAGTTAAATCGGCTTGTGTAAATTTGCACAAATAGTCGAATAACGTAGTGCCAGCAGTAGTTGTGGTTTTGTTTAGGTCGCAGTGTTCAGTAGTTCGGCTTAAACATACTAAGCACTCCACGAATTCTTGTTTAACAGTTACTTCTTCCTCTTCTTTAACACCCAACACACCATTATCTAAACATTTATTCTCATCGGTGTTACAATTCACTATACATGCTTCGGTCATTTTGCTGATACTTAAATAGGTGCAACAGAAACATTACATAAATAAATAGTTAAACGGAATATTATCATAACAGTTATTATTCTAATTAATTAGATCGAGAGAATGAAAAAAAATAAAAGATAGCATTTGATAGTTGTGTGACATTACAATTAAGTGACATATATAAGCTGTACCACAGATAGCTAATATTATTTCGTAGCAATTTAAATTTAGTTTGATATATTGGAAAAGTTATTAAATTTCAAAAAATACAAAAGTTACAAAATTTACATTTTGATTATTGTTCGTGTCAGTTTCACAATCTTAATTTTAAAGATTGTTTTATAAATGTAATTTTGAAGGAATTTTACAGCAACAAATTTTTTATACAGAGATAGCAACAGAATTTATATAATGACGAATGTGAAATAAGTTATAGAATTAATGTTGAAACATCACATTTATATATAAGCTAATAAAATTGTTAAATATCATTACTAACCTGTATGACTAAGCATAACAAAATGTAGTGCACTCAATTAATGTTTAATGTTTTAATCATGTAATAACAGCTATTTTAGGTTCAAATAAATAAATAAATAAGCTAAGCTTACTACATAGTAAAGTGTTAAAT
This sequence comes from Dione vanillae, assembly GCA_037178615.1. Taxonomy (NCBI): domain Eukaryota; kingdom Metazoa; phylum Arthropoda; class Insecta; order Lepidoptera; family Nymphalidae; genus Dione; species Dione vanillae. The sequence continues at coordinate 175,614 of JAZFAU010000025.1, forward strand.
GTATTAATAAATTTTTTTTGTCACATATAGAGTAATAAGAGTAAAATTAAAGTGTGGAAAAACGTTTTATTTTTCGACTTGATTAAACTTCTATTGACATTCTTACAGCGTCGCCAGGCCGAGGAGAAAAATTAGGAGACGAGTAATAGTTAAACAGATTCACACTTTAATATTATTAGACAGCTAAATTGTTAGTAACCATTAAAAGAAACTGGTTAGTTTCAGCTATAACACCACTCCAAAGTTTTCTTGTCGGAGAACCTTATATTAGTGTTGACAGCCCTATTTGCCAATGCATTTTATATCTGGCTACTATTGCTACGCAACGGTGCACAACATTATATTAAGTCTGTGGTTAGTTTGAGAAAAACGTTTCTAGTGGCGGACTGTTTGTCGGTTGCCTTGTAGTTTAGATATTTGTTTTGCCGCGGCATAATAAATAAACAGCAGCATAAATAATTACCAGTGGCTTAATACTATTTAAATGTTATAAAATAATCTTGCATTTCCTATAAAATAAATGTTATATTCAATTAAAGTGGTTATTTATTAATAATTTTCTTTTTAAGCTCTCATTTGATTGAAAGTGTTTTTTGAAAACATTGGAATTTTCAGCCGATATGTAAGTATAATTATAATATATTTTATTTGAATAATGCGTAACGCACCTACATTTATATATATATTTACGTAATATTTTCATAATATACAACAATATTTAATATAGGTCACTATTTGTTTAAATGTATTCAACTAAAACTATTTTCATAGATATTATATATAATATAATTTTTGAATTAATTTAGTGATTACGTAAACTGTATCAGTATTGTTCACTTTAGTCTGTTATATGCAAAGTTGCAAAATGCAAAAGCAAGAGATCTTTGTTTACGCTCCAGTGCAGTCGGCAGCTAAAGCCACCATTGCAAAAGTTGTATTTCTTACTATGACTGCACACGTTGTTTACTTTTGTAATTAAAAAATATTTCGAGAATTTTACTGTGTTATCTTGTTAAGGAATGGTTGTGCTAGTAATTGTATAAAATTATAAAATAGAAAATATATTGAAATCGTTGAAATGTTGCATATATGTTAAATATAAATAAAATAATAAATTATATGGAACTAGTAACTTTACCAGGGGTACTAGTGAGTTTCTTATTTTATTTAACTTTATTTTGTATTTTATTAGTATAAGAAATCTTTTTGTATTAATAAACACCAAGGAAGCACTGATTTATCGCCTTTTCTGTACTGCTGATTTACGTTTTAATCTTTTAAATAAAAAAAGGGAATCGACAGGGCTATGCTTATACTATAAGATTAAAGCCAATATACTCGAAGATGGTTACAAACCTTGTTTGTGTAGGCCACGCGAGCGAAGCTTGAAACGTAACACTAGTATTTTATGAATCACGAAATTTTAACATGTAACTATCGTGTTATTGTCGGATGTCTCATTCTCTTTGTACGGCAGTCTTCAATATATATTGTATAAACAGAAGAAACTGGGAACGGAGTGTCTTAACACTAGGTAGTAGGTTCTCACGGTTTCTGCGCTTCTCTCTGTCTACCCTGCTATGTGCGGGATAAAGCGTGAAATTATAGTAATAAAGAACCTAATTTAAATATTCCTACATATATTTATTATTTTTGTGTAATAGTTGTAGTAGAAACTCATATTTTAGCTTCACGATTTATATGGCAGGACCTCAAGAACCATAGGAACCTATTGTTAACGCCATTCTATTTGATAGTACAAATCTGAAAAGACATATAACATTTTCATCAAAAAATTATTATAACAAGAGTAATCTGCGAACAGCTACAAGTATATCGTAGTGCATAATTCATTCTCAATCCTACGTAAATGTAGAACAAATGGATTACACGTTTGAGCTTCAAAAATAGCCTATAGCGGTATAGTTATTGTATACAGAGCTTTGAAACATTGAAATTGTATGTTTTATAATGACAGATTTATTTAAAGTTTGTAAACATAGTGCGATGATGAACGCTTATATTTTTTATTTCTCATCGCGCCAGTATAAAGTAGAAGTATTTCATTATACACGATAGTTGTCAATACGATTCCCATTTGTGGTACAAATTCTGTATTAATTATATAACGGAAAATGAAGAATAAATGCGATGCGGATGCGGATTTGTTAAACGTCTTATATGCTAATGAACACAACAATTTAAATTATTTAATTATTGTTTTATATATTATGTTTTAAAGCAAAAAGAAAGCCATTACTAAACAAAATTTTAATGAATATAATATTAATAGGATGAAAGAAATAGAAATCACTATAATTCCTTTATGCAATTATTTTCGTAATTAACTAAGTTAATTATGATATCGTATATTTTCGCCATGGCGTGTAGTAAGTAGTGTATGCTTTTATCATTTTCTCCAAGTATGATGCGGTAATGTAGATCATGGTGGTAGCCACCGTGCGTGACGGCAACGTACAGACCTAGTTATTTTTTTACTTGTGACATATTATAGAACTAAAAAAAAAACATCCGAGAAAGAGGTGAGGCACAGATAAGGAAATGCTTTAAATTAACTTATTTAATATTTTTTATTGTATACATAATCTGTGAAATAAATTATTTCTTGACCCCATTATATGCAGGAATGATGCGTATTTATAAAAAAAATAATAATAGAAGTAGCCAGAAGTAGAAGTAGCTTTTACAAGTTACGTGAAAAATCATTTATAAAATATTTTGTTACTTTGGCTTACGTTATAGCAGTAACTTTTTATATACATATATGTATTTACATTTTTTAAATAAAATAACATGTAACCATATGTTACTTCTTATTTTTTGTGTAAAACTTTTAACACTGTACATTTTGACACATAAGAAGACACGGCGCGTCCAAAGGAAGTGGAACCTGTCGCGCTCCACACATGAGTGGGTCGGGGGTGGGCGAGGGTCGCCACGGATGCGTGTCAGTGGTTTCACTGAAATGTGCTAACCTGTTATTCTTTGCATTTTCACTCTTAAGAATATATTACATTTCCTGCAGTTCCCTCTGCCTACCCTGTTATGTGTGATAATGCGTGAAGAATATATTACAGTAATACAGGTTTTTTTATGTTTTCATGTTCTAACTCGCACATGGCAGGGTATTCAGAGGGAACGGCAGATACCATAGGAACCTAGTGCTAAGACAATCCGTTGCTTAGTCTCTCCTTTCTCCGTCCCTTTAGTAAAACAAAAATGTTTTTTTTTATTCAAAAAGTAGTTTATTTTGGCAAAGTCTAGATTTAATACGTTTTGTATTTGCTGAACAATGCGCTATGCAACATGAATCTACATTTTCTCTCCCACAAATGAAAATAAAAAGGTTTACGTCGTTCTAATGCTAATTTGAATAATTTTAAAGTGAGCACTTAACATCGGGAGGCTGTTTTGCATATATACAGAAATGTTTACTAAATATTATCTAACCAAATTAAAAACAAAATCGTATAGATAACTTGATATGAATAAAATTAAATAATAATCAGAAATAGTACTATTTCTGATTATTAAAAACACTTAAATAAAATAAAATAATTAGTTTTCTGAAAAATAACTGTCACTGTGTAAAAATGTTTTATTTCTACAAAGAAATTATTCTTATACTACTTTCCTGTTTACATTTTGATCATATTTCGCATATATATTGTAGATACAATATTTATTAGTTGAACATATGTGAGTAAAGTGTTGAAATCGGCATCTCCTGAGGTAAGCGCGAGGCGGTGACCGCGTTGCGCGCTCCGCCGCTACCTCAACTGGCTCGGAACCGCTTCACTGTTATACGCTGCGACTAGCGCGAAGTGCCATCCATTAAACATACATATATACATATATATATCACATACATCATATACATATAAATGAGAACAAACTTCCGTGAGGGTGTTGGATCCATTATGTAGCAAGTTCAAGAGCTCGAAGCATTGCCTACATATATGAATATTCTAAAAATTATTATAAGAGGCCAAAATATTATACTTTTCTATGAAGTCTAAGGCTATCCGGGTAAAGATATATGTTTCTTATATTTTAAATTTTTTAAAGTAAGTGTCCGCTCTGTATGACGAAACACCAATATCCTTGGAGATTTTGCACGTTTTGCAACGTGTCAATTGTGATAGAATTAGTATAGCTGACTTTAAAATTTGATTGAGTGACGATTGTTGGTCGGTTGTAAGATTTGTTCTTGTGCCTTTACTACCAAAATACTGACTGTTTTACGGATGACAAGAGTTTGGTAACGGTGTACATGAACAAGATCCCCGCTGTTTCCCCCTGCATTGAAATCGCTCAAAGAATTTTACAAAGGATTAGCCAAGCGCTACTACGAGCGAACAACGCCGTCGTTTCTGTAACAGGTGACACGGACCCTCTTATCGCACATGTTGCCCGCACTTAGATACAACAAAGCTCGTCGGTTTATGATTACCCTTCTTATCATATCAGCATATCATGACCAAGCCATCTTCCGAGCCTCCGCATTCCTCATTTTTAGTTTAGTCGATACAGCCTCCTACATATATATTCATCTTTAGCTTTACAAAAATCTTATCTCTAAGAGAATCATTTGGGGTAGGTACATTAAGAGGAAATTTGCTATTACTTTAGTAATATATCCAACTAGTCTTAGAACTGGTACTCTATTGACGAAGCCACTTCACCCTGCTGTTTGGCAGTACTGGCTTCAAACAATGCTCGTTACATGTAAATGACTGGAAAGAAAGCGAAATTAGCGGCGCTGCGATTTTGATATTTTTTTCCGCTTTCTAAATATGCGATGACTTCAGTGTTAGGAAGGTCTCGCTGTTCGTACTCGAACGTTGAACGTTGCGTTATTTCTAAAAATATTATTTTCTCTTCATATAGATGCTTTAAAAGTATATCTATCTTTTGTTATTTATTGTTTTAATGGACAAAAATTGTATTTTATTTGTATATAAAATAGTGCGTAGAGTTTATAAATCAACTACCTGATGAAATTGCAGCGAACGGATTACTTGCGATTTCTAGCATAATTCAATACATATTCATGCATGTAAGATTGTTATCGTTTAACACTGTGGATGCGTTACTGCCATTGGCGTGTTTCAAGGTTCAACTCTTGACTCACACTAAAGTTAGGTACTTAGTTTATTTTTCAAGATTTTTTTTTGTGTTCTGTGTCATACATACAGGAAACGGATATTCAAAGTATTCTTTCGTCCATAGTATATTTAGAAAAAATGAGAAGAAACTGCTTAGCATTCCATAGATTCACCGTGTGGGTGCCGGGCTCATCGCATTGAAGAAAGAAGAGCTCCGATTAGCGCTTGGGATTTGCGACCCAAGTGTAGGCTTAGGCCCCTTTAAAATGCTTTAATGCTCACCTTTACTGTCGGAGCTCCTCCTACTACCTAACCAAATCCGAAATGATTCCGCTAATGCCTTTGAAGTACGTTCTAGAAATATATTAGTAATAGTTCTAGACAGTTTTTAGCAAGCGATAGAGAGATTTCGCTGTTATACCTCTCGCTCCTACTTCAACCGCATATAAATCTACTCTAAATCTATTCATGATCAGTTCGTTAGTAAGCTCGAAATACTTGTTAAGCTTATTGTTATGACTTTTAAGGATATTTGTCCCTCACTATATAAAATACAAATATTTGTAGATATTATTATTTATATTTGTTGCAGCAAGTGTACATAGCGTGTACAAGCGGCACGCGGCCAGTCCAGGTATCCGGGCGGCATGCAAACCGCGCGGTAGCGGCAGCATGGCCGCGCCGCTGCTGTGGCCGGCGGCGCTCGCGATCGCGCTCCTTGCGACGCCGGCTTGTATGCAAGGTAAGGGAATATATATATATATATATATATATATATATATATATATATATATATATATATATATATATATATATTTATATATATATATATATATATATATATATATATATATATATATATATATATATATATATATATATATATATATATATATATATATATATATATATATATATATATATATATATATATATATATATATATATATATATATATATATATATATATATATATATATATATATATATATATATATATATATATATATATATATATATATATATATATATATATATATATATATTAACTATTTATTTAGCCTTTATAAACGTGGTAAAATAATGAAGATTTGCTAAAACATTTTTTTCTTTAGACAAAGTAAATAATTAAATTATTGTTCCAAGTTAAAATGCCAATTTTCAAGTATGACGAAAAGTGACAAAGAGACACATATATCACCTTCTCATTCGGTTATTTTTTGAATGAAATGTGATAGGTTGACAACGTTTATTGGTATTGTTGTATTACGAGATTTTACGTTATTAGTATTTAATAATGACTACCTTACGCGTTACATAGCACGTATACCTACATATTGCTAGCATTTTGTAGCCTTGAGATAATTTACCCTATAGGTAGTTTTGACAAAACTACCTATAGGGTAAATTAATACCTAATAATTAGTAAAAGTTTCTAGACAAGCAACTAGTTACTTAATTAAATGTATAAAAATTTTGTTATTTTTTTAAATTTTACTAAACTCCTTTTGTAAACATTTCTTGTAGGCTTAAACCACGTTCACCAAAATTTAATTTACGTACAAAATTTCAAAATTGGATGACTATTAGAGGTCGTGTAAAATATATAAAAAGAGGCTCCAGATTTTTTATATGAAACCTAATTTACTAAAGATCGATATGAAAAAGGTCAGTCAACAGACAGACGGACAGCCGGACAATATAATTTGTTAGCAATCTATTGTTTTAGCACTGAGTACTGCCGCTTGCGAGGAAGCTTACAAAAATGTGAAATGTTATTTAACCAGTAGACAGTGTATGTTTTGAAATAGCGTGTGTTTAATAGTACTTGTCAATTTTATCAAAAGGGATTATTAGAAATATTTCATTTCATTTGTAATATGTGCTTGTATAATTTGAGCTCTGGATAGAGAAAAATCTCTGTTTTTTTTTATATTTATTATTTTATAACACTACAAACATAAAAAGCAGGGACTACGCAACGGAGTCTTAACACTAGGTTCCTACGGTTCCTGCAGTTCCCTTTGCCTACCCTGCCATGTGCGGGATAAAGCGTGAAGCTAATATATATATATATATATATATATATATATATATATATATATATATATATATATATATATATATATATATATATATATATATATATATATATATATATATATATATATATATATATATATATATATATATATATATATATATATATATATATATATATATATACATATATATATATATATATATTACATGTGATGATGAGATTGCAGAGCAACATGTAGGCTAAAAAATACTTTAAGAAAACATGTAACGATTTGAACGCAGCGGGACTCGAACCTGTGCCCTCTTGCGGACCGTGCGTTCAAATTTTTACATGTTTTCTTTAAGTATTTTTTCTATCGTCAGTGTGGATTAACACTTTTAAAATCATAAAAACATATATGCTACCTATATCCTGAAATGCTCCTGGAAGAACCGCCCCCAGGCCCCCACTCCCCAGAAAAAATATAGTATATAAATATTGTATTGTTTTATATACAGTAATTTCATAGTATATTAGAGAAAATCTAAAAACATTGGATGTGATTATAAAATGTACACAATTAAGTTTACTAATAGACTTGTACCTCAGTCCTTTGCTCTCTTTTCTGGTATACAACAATGCCACTTCGAGCGTGCCAGAGAGTAAACGAAGGAGAACGTTAGGAAAGACATCCAGCACAAAATTGTCCTTCACCCACAAGAAATTAACTGCATAACAACTGCGATATGTACACATAATGTAGTACTAAATAATATATTACACGGGTGTTAGATTTTTTATGTCTTCAAGCTTTATCCCGCACATAGCAGGCAGAGGGAACCTCAGGAATCCTAGAAACCCAATGTTCAGACACTCCGTTCTACGCTACATGACTAAACACAAATATTAAGAGGGCGAGAATCTTATTTGGAAAGAACATCGTCCTTTGCTCTCATTAGAAGACATAACCCTATAACGACCATATAGAAAATCACCACGTTGGCCGCAATCACGGGTATCGCGTCACTGGGGGGTGGTCGGCCGTTCACACCGCGCAATGAGGTCAACTCACTTCTTTGTACAATGTATTGAGTTACTTTTACTTAAGGAGTACGGGAAATGTAAGATATTTTATATCGCTTTGTTCTCATTTTTGTTTCTCCATGATCGGAGAAAGGGTTGAAATTCTTATACATTAGCAGCATTTTTCAAAACAATAGTAAATAAATATAATAAATAATGTCAAGGGTTTTTTTTAATACGACTTTTCTAAGCTCTCAAAATTTAAAATTCAACTGGATTCAAAAATGTTCGTATCTTCACGCCCTATCCCGCATGTAGCACGGTAACCAGAGGGAACCTAGTGTTAAGAAAGTCCTTTCAACACTTCCTTCGAGAATTTATGTATTGAGTGTTGAAACTCGTTAAAAATTTATAAGCTTAGTCAAAACAAAAACGAACCTGTGCGCAGCAAAGGTCTCGAAATGCACTATAAGTGGCAACACTTTTTTGTCCATTTTAAGGATTGTAGTTACTATAATAATTGAGGACGTCGTGGCGCAGAGGCCTGCCGTCTGCCTGTAAACGCGACGGTTTGCGGGTTCGATCCCCACACGGGGAAGATGGATTTCATTTTCATTTTCTTCGCTCTGGCAACTAGGCAAACCGCAGCGTTGAGTCCCGCCGCTCAACCTCGAAAAGGCGGCAAGCGGCTAACGGAATGGCTTATACATTTATACGGTTATATGCGGGATAAAGCGTAAAACTATAAAAAAAAATTAAATAATAAAAAAAATTAAACGATATATGGCTATTCTATATTAATTTTATTTCAATATTTATGGAGATTACTAGTAAGAACTACGAGGATCGAAAGGCATTTATTAAGGCTTGATGACAGACAAGACGAATGAGGCAAAAGAAGCGTAAAGCGTGAATCAAAAAAAGATTGTAAATGCTTTCATATGGCACGCTATAGTGTGGTGTATGGCCGTGTGCAGTACAATGCACTGTAGTAGTTATCAACATATTTGCATATTACCTCCGTTTAATAGAACTTTTTAGCTTTTAATTAACGACATAACGTGCCTTTTGTTGTACCCTGCTGTTGATAAAGCGAGTCACTAATTCGTAAAGTCTAAGTAATTGTTATAAAGTAAAAAACTTTCTTAATATTTTATTTATGCGAATATCCGATTGTATTTGTGTTTGAATTTCATTTAAGATTATTTTCCAAGTCGGAATATTTTGTTTATCTTCTTTACTTAGTTATAGAACCAAGTAAGAGCTAGCTGTATAATTAAAACAGATACGTTATATATATCTACTAACAACTTGCACGTACTGGAAAGTAAATAACTGAGTGTCTTAACACTGTTCCCTAGATTTATGTTGCTATATAAATAGCGTATATAACCAGGAAATAATTTTTATATTCTCACGTCAAATATATATAATAACTGAAACAATGCCTTAGTGTCGAATTTCTCTATCTATGACGACCACTGTTCAACCGCATTACACGGAAATGTTATATGAATGGAAAATGTAAAGCACGTGTATTTCCGCCAAACAATCTACTACTACAAGTACGTACAAATATTATAAATCAAATGTGTCTCTTAGACTATGGGACCATAGAGCTGCTCTAGCTAAGTGACGATTAACCGCTTTCAAGAGGTTAACAATGAGTGCATAATGAGATTTTCTTAACGGTGTCAGCGAGTCTTCGCATTCCACTTTGTTAAATTTGTACGTACGTATGTAGTATGTACGTATTAATATGTTAAAACTAAAGCATTTTACATGGTTGGTACAGAAATGCTACAATTTGTGCAATGCTTTTTTTTGGTTTATCAGTATTCTGAATAATGCAAGACCGTTCTTATTTCCTCATTTTTAATATTTTGCCGGTTGAGTAGTGGAATTCAATCTAGAAATGAAAATGATTCATATGTCCTTATGAGAATTGAACACACAACCGCTTACAGTCAGGAGCTGTAGACGACTTTGCTTGATTTAAATGGGAAAAGCAGTACTGCCAACCTAACTTAAGGATATCAGTGCTCAGTTGGATGTACATAATTTTTTATAGTTTCTCGCTTTGTCCCGCATATTTCAGGGTAGGATGAGGGAACCGCAGGAACCGTAGGAACCTAGTATTAAGACACTCCGTTCCCCGCTTTCAGCTTTCATTAAGGCATTACGTGTTGAGTGGCGGAACTAAACGCGCGCTTGCCTAGATGCCATAGGGAAGAAAATGAAAATAAATAATCCCTTCTTCCCGAGTGCGAATCAAACCCACAAACCGTCGCGTTTACAAATAGACGATACGCCCCTGCGCCACGACGATGTAATTACATATTTCCCAAAATGTTTTATTATCATATACATAAATCTATATATTTAACATTGATTATGCGAAGATTTTATATGAAATATACATATTTAATTAATGCAATTATTCGGTAGATTTTCTAATCATAATTTGTAATAGAAATCAAGCAAGTAAGAAAACACTCCCTAGCACACTAAAGTGTTTAATTGTAAACATTATATATCGATAAAGGAGGCGTTACGCCATATTAGGATATCTTATATGCGGATATGCCGATTAGACTGATCGATATTTTCACGTATTTATGTACATACAATATTTCGAATATAATTACAGTAACATCCTAAGGATGCTAAGCATTCAGGCCAAGCCTTTATTTTTTTATATTTTATGGGATATTCACAACCCAACTCCGTTCTTAATAATTTATGTATTGAGTTTATTAACGGCTTTTAATAGTATAACTGAAGTATATAATATACACCGAATATTATTAGTGAAGATTATTAATATGTTTTGGTTAATATTAATTTAGATTATTATTAATTTATTATTATTATATATTTTTGTCTTAATAACCTAATGTTAATAAATTTTATTTTAATTTGTGGATGGAACGGCGACCTTAATTTCAAGCATAGTATTAACTAGCCTTTATAAAGTTGGTAAAATTATAAAAGTGGCAAAATTTTCCGAAATTTAAAAAAAAATTTTTTTTTTCAAGCAAAATAAATAATTAAATTATTATACCAAAATAAAACGCCATTTGTCAAGTATGACGCGAGCGTACACTGTACTGCCAGAGCGGGACAAAGATATATCTCTTTTTCTTTTAGTTATTTTTTTTGAATGAAAGGTGACAGAATGACAACGTTTAATAGTATTTTTGTAATACGTTATTCGTATTCAATGATGTCTGCCTCACGCGTTACACAGCACGTATAAATATCGAAAAATAAAAATATGGAAAAATGATGCTGTACCTAAACTATTAATAATTATTAAATAGTTTTTTGTATATACAAATAATAGGCTATATAGCCAGAGAAGAGAGAATTTGCAACCGCTGCTTAGCATTCACTGTGTAGTCGTTAAATGTATATTTAATTTATTTTATGTCTTTATATATTTAAACAAAAAGTGCAATAATAGTAGACGATTAAAAATATTCAATCGATTTTTCTACTTAAAAAAATCCATTCGGATGGTTTTAGTGCAATACCTATTACCATTGTTGTAGCACAACTTTTTGTTTTTTTTAGCTTCACGCTTTATCCCGCATATTGCAGAGGGAACTGCACATTCACAAACTATATGAACCTAGTGTGAAGACACTCCGTTGCTTAGTTCTAGCTGTCTGTCTCCGCATTCCGCCTTTTTCGAGGCATTGCGTGTTGAGTGACGGAACCCAACGCCGTTATATTTTTTAACAGCATTTTTAATTACCATATAACAGGAAAGCAGTATATTTTGAAGATTACTTAAGAAATATAATAGATTTCGGTGCAATCTTCATACCATGTTAATAATAAATTAAAATAAATATCCTTAAAATATATAAATATTACTGAGGACCGTCGTGGCGCAGAGGCGTTAGCGTCTGCCTGTAAACGCGACGGTTTGTGGGTTCGATTCCCACTCGGGGAAGATGGATTTTTCTATTTCCATTTCCTTCGCTCTGGAAACTAGGCAAATTGCGGCGTTGAGTTCCGCCACTCCACACGCACTGCCTCGAAAATGGCGGAAAGTGGGGACGGAGAAAGCAGGGACTAAGCAACAGAGTGTAACACTAGGTTCCACGGTTCCTGCAGTTCCTTCTGCCTACCCTGCCATGTGCAGGATAAAGCGTGACGTTATAAAAAAAAATTTAAGAAATATAATAGATTGCGGTACAATATTCAAACCATGTAAATAATAAGTTAAATATATAAACATTCTTAAAACATATAAATTATAAATATATATAGGTATTACTGACATCAATTTTTATTGCTAAATAATAATGATATCCTGATATTTCTATAAAATAATACTTACTTAACAAACAGTTTATTTGATTGAATTATTTTTTTGCCGTATGTTACTGTAATATTAAGAAACCGAAGGATGTGTGATAACGCGTTGTAATATAAGTAACTATATGAATAAAATATCATTAAATTATATATTTTTTCAAGATTTCCTCGTATAGCGTTAATTACGCAAGTGATTAGACGTCGGAAGTGCATTGTTTGGAGGATGTGAGCCATCAAGCATGCGCTAGGTGTACACTGTACTGTATACACTGCGATACCTTACCTCTAGTACCTTATGATATTCAGTCAAAGTTATGATCTTGCCAAGGTCATCTAGGTATGTTAAATTATGATAACTAGTTTGGTCGTTTTTACAATTACTTCATTTTTTATTAATACTTGATTTCATAGATTTGTTTATGACAATGAAAAATTCTAAATATACCGAATATGTATTACTAAGGATCCTTTTTCTTATTTCTTGGAGCATTGTTTACCTATTTTGGTATAACTGGCGTTTTAGATCATAACTCGCGCGAAATAACTCTTAAATTACGCGAAATAACTCTTAAAGATGCTTTTCTAGTATTACATGTAGTTTAGTTGGACATTATGATTCTAAATTATATTTTTAAGCTTCACGCTTTATCCCGCTCATAGCAGGGTACTGCCTACTAGGGAACCGCAGGAGACGTTTGAATCTAGTGTTGAGACACTCTTTACGCATTTTCAAGGCATTACCTGTGGAGTGGCGGAACTCAAATCAAATATTAGATACGTTTCAATGAAAATCGCTCTTCACGCCGTTCATTTTTTACTTTAGAGCAATTTTCATATTTCTTATAGTTTATAGCCGATTCTATATCAACTCATATATCATAGGAAAACACTTATTATATTCAATCATTTTTGTTATAGCTAATACTATTATAGCCTGGGTTCTGTTCTAATCTCACAGCTATATAATAATGTTTTAATTTACAAACATATAAACAGACAAACAATATATCAAAAATCGCAGATTCCTATACTATTAGTGTTTTTGCTTTTTCTTGTATACGATGACTTTCGTAACAATATTAATTTCATGAAATAATTATTAATTCTTTTATTATGGTATAATTTATGTTATTGATAAATTATGACTCGTAATTCTCGAAATATACGTAAAACCTCATTTTTTAGTTGCAGAGATTTTGACTAATGCAAATGCAATTAGTTAGCCTCTACGACGCCCGACGCACACTATACACCTGTAGTTAGGATTCCTTTTAAAATTAACTATTTAGGTATATTTTTGTTTCAGTGTAAATTTAAATATAAAAAATATATTTAATATATACTATAAAATGTTTATCATATTCCGGAAACTTAGACAATAGCTTTTAAGCTTTATTGTTATTCCATCTTTGTTTATTATTCGATAGTTTGCTTTCTACTTGTATAAAGAACTTGACATTTTAGTGAAGACGTATTTTCACCATTTCCCCGCTCTTGTCCGTACATACAGTAAGGTATACAGAGAAAAATTACTGCCAAAACTCTTCGGTTTTCGCTGGAATTAGAGATATTGCGTGTTGAGTGGAAAACCCCCAAGTGATATAAATCGACGACCTTCGAAGTTACATTTCCATTTATTAAAAATTAATTTCTTTTAGATTATATTATTATATTAAAAAATGACTATATTAAATAGATACAACTAAATGAATTCTCCCTGAGTCTCCTGTAACCTATACAATTTATATACCTATAATCATTTGTTGGAGTAGAGATTGAACCCACAACCTCTCGCCACGACGGCCTCGCCTTGCATAAGCTAAATGTAAGTTGAGTATTTAAATCTATTATAGTAATAGTAGCATTATTTCTGTAAAATTTCTAAAAAAATTTACAAAAATATTTTTTTGCTTAAATTTAAACAAAAAAATAATTTCACGACTATCTAATGTTTCACTGTCGTAGATAATGCGGTATAATTGTATAAACAAAATTTGCTTTATTAGTACGTCTCGGCCTGATATAGTAATTAGTTCCGTATTAATCTTCCACCACTGTTGCATCAAGCCGACTCAGACCCCAATGTTCCGCGACTAATTCGCGAGAACAGATTCATCGTAGATCCAATTGATCTATATTTTCGTAATTTAGTTTCACCGCAATAACTAAGAAATGACATAATTAAATGAGAACACCGTTGTTTAGTTAACGGCGTGGTTTTGTAATTAAGTTGGCAGAACAATATTGTGGTAGAGTCCGGGGGCGGAAGCACGCTCTGCGGCCTGCGACCCCGCAACGCCGCCAATGTCCGCCGGTCACCGGTGCAACCCCAATTTCTAGTTGGAATTTGAAGCCGTTTTGAATCAGTTGGAACTAGGTTGACTAAGTTTGAGTGTCACGTATTGAAGAATAACTACTTGTAAGATATAGCCCTACAGAATATTTATATGATAATATACTATATACATATATCAAAATATATGTATTGGGACGACTCTTGTGGCGTAGAGGCGTAATTTTTTCATTATTTTCGGTCTAGTAACTAGACAAAGCGCGGCGTTGAGTTTCGCTTTTGTTCAATTGCCGAGGCATTGCGTGTTGAGTGACTCAACACGCAATGTCTCAAAAAGACGAAAAGCGTGTCTGCGGTTGCCTCTACCACATTAATATATAAGGGATAAAGCGTGTAGACGTAAAAAAATATTTGTATGGTAATATATACTTGATAAAATATTATATATATTGCCTTTATTATGATCTGTAATTATATACTGCTTTAAGTTTTCATTAAAACTTGACAGTTACAGTACATGGCATGGCATGATATAGCAATTAACCATTGATTTAAGGTGATTTGTAAAAACGATGACATATTCATCCATACCATGCACTGAACATGTGTTTACACCTACTTGCCACACTATGATTTAGAAAGGGACCTATCATTTCTATCGATGTACGAAATTATAGCACTTGATAACTAGATCGGAAGTTACATCGGTCGATAGAATTGGATCATAACATGAGACAATGGTATGATTGAAGTGATAGTAAAATCTCACAAATGAAAACACAATTCGTCTGTATTATTCTTTTATGATATAATATTAGATAATTCTTATAATTTGAGTAGGAAAGTTAGTGTTCTAAGTTAGGTTAGGTTTTGGTTACATTTTTAGTACATTTAAATTGAACAGCTTAGTTACCGATGTATACTTACTAGTATAGCTGTCTAAACATTTTTAATACGTCGGTTTTCGTTGCAACCTTAAATAATAGGTACATTGCTTTGTTTTTAAATTATATTTTTACCTTATTTTAACAGATTCCTTAATAATCTAATATGATAAAAACATGCTATAAAAATAAGAATGTGCGATAACTTAAGTTCGAGCTGTTAAGCTTTTCAATGTGCTCAATGTGCTTTATAGTTATTTATCCTTAAATTATGCTATGACAATTTTTTTCTATTGTAGCTTTGGACTTTTAAGGCATAATAAAAAGTTGATATGTTGTCCAATTGAGATACACTTAAAATATATATTTTTTTGTAACGACTTAATTTCTTATAAAACACACGCAGTATTATTTATGTATGAACTTTTAGATATTGATCTTCATTCCAATCGTTTCCCCATTTTCTGTGAGTCCGTTCTTTAACATAATGTGTTAGTCAGTTAATCATATCCAGTGTATCTATTGACGGTTATACTTCATAAAGGCCATTTTGAATATGAAATAGACCGGAAGTTGTGAGGGGGGTTTGTGACGACACCATCGTCCGGCGGTCGAGTTGTGTACGCACCTGCTGTTACATATATTTGAATGAAGTTTAGAAAAAATACCAGGATAAATAATGAAATAATATATTAAACTTTTTATATTTAATTGATATAATATGTACATTAAGATGACCGTATTATCAAAGTTTAAAAACTAAATAGCTTTATTACACAAATATAACAAAATATGTAGTACGTTTCTTTTGATATGAAGTACTTAAATTATCTTGTATTTTGAGTTTGACTTGGTTAGTAACATAGCAAATGTACAGGATCCACGCCCCCACCGGCGCTCGCCGCTATAGCGCTCTCCATACGTTCTCGGGGTGAGTCTGTCAAAGGTAACATAATCTCCACAGCACTAGTTAGAGCAGATGTGTTCCTACGTACACACATATATAATTGCATGATCACTATCACGGTTATTATCACTATCGTACCGCTCATCATACTGTTATTTTTTATTTTTTATATACTTTTTATTGCGTTTGTGACAATTCATTAGTATAGAATTGGAAACATTATTGACAAGATCTTGTTTCTAATAGAGATTTCTTCCAGTTACCCTATGATTGGCTGAGAGAAAGTATATTTTTGCAAGCCGGAGCGTAAATAAGAGTACATTTAAGTAAAATTTATACTAATAGATTTATGAATAAATAAAATACATATAGGTAAATAAATACATGTAAATCAATAATATATTAGGATAATAATTAGAAACAAATAATATGGATAATAATTAATAAAATAATGCTAATAATATATTTTATATGAATATAAATATATTCATATAAAATACATACGAATACACAAATAACATATATATAAAGTATATAAATACATATAAATCGATGTCGATATGTTTGTTGATTTATTGAACCAGAACAGCAAATGTTTTTATAGTATAATAAGAATACGCTACTATTGTGCAGTCACAAATTTCTGACTCAATAGATTGCTGTGGATGTTGAAATTGATGTATAGGTTAATTTACTTCTTTAGATTAAGAAAGTATGTGCATTTTTAATTTTTTAGTCACCCGTGAATGTGATTTTTTAGAAACCCTAATGTGGAAATATCTAGCACAATATCACTATGTAAAACGGAGTGTTTAAAAATATTTTCTCTCCTTCTCTCTGCTCACGTTTGTAAAGCTTAATTCAGTATTAAATAGCCATTTAAACACATATTGTCGAATTAATTTTAGCGTGAGAACAAAATTAAATATCATAATTCCCAGCACCTTCATAGGTCACGGAAAAGTCAATTACAACTATTACAATAATAATGGTGAATTAACTACGATTTGCTTTCTTATTCGAATTATTATCACCGCAATAAGCTGTTGGCTGTCTAATGTACTTATTTTGATTCAATTATCCGAGCGTCTTGCTGTAATCATCTGTAGACTGTAATTTTTTTCTTTCCTTACTTCTATTATGTTAAACTTTAAACTTTTAAATCCGCTAGAGTGCTAAGTAGTTTCTTCTAATATCACTCATATACACTTTATTATGAGTTCCTAGACCAGTGGGAAGCACCTCTCAAAGCGTCCAAGTAGAAACATGTCAGAATATAACATGTGTATATAGCACCTTAGAAGAAAATGGAATAATTTTACATGCCTAAAATATATTGTGTTTCATTCGTATGACAAATAGTTATTATAATTGAAATAAAATACTTTTTTATAGATTATTATAGTATATTATATATTGTAAATATATATTTAATACAAGAGGCATAACATATATAGTATTAATAGCCTAGGGATGTTCTCCAAAAGAAAGGCTGAGTAGTTCTGAACTAGACGTAGATTAGTTTGTTTCTTTTTTGAATGATGAAAAAAATCATGTTCCGCACACGGCTATACTTTAATTGACACACCGGCGCCAATGTTTCTAATTGATCGCACCAGTTTTTGCGCAATTACGTTTTTATGCTCTGAAAGAGACACGCGTGGTCGCTGCGTTTACGACCGGTGCCAGACCAGTGTCACGCGAGAGAAACGTTCGATCATGTCATAGTTACCGGTGAGCTGACCTGGCGCAAAATATTATATATAGTTTTAGTTTACAATATGAAGGAAAACATATAAGGGAAGAAAACAATAATAATAAAAAGTATATGTAGTTATTAAAGACTATTATGTCGTACAAGTGGCATTGCAATTTAGCCTTGAAGTAATACATATACCTGTATAAAAATAACAAAATGTCTGCTGCAGAACCGACGGTGTTCACAAGCAGTCAAATTTAATTATCTGTGTCAGTATATTAGCGTGTATTAACACGCTAATTTATGACCGTTCTCTATGCTACACTGGTCATATTTACATGACCATTTTTGTCATATTTTTTTATTTATTAATATCTTTTATTACTCCTTACCATTATTAATAATTCTATTTAATCTGTGTGACATCAAACTTTCATTTATTAGGTAGGTACTACTTAATTATTCATTAACTATGCGTACTTCAAGCTTCCATCGTCATCCATCATCCATCATCATCATTATTTGTTTGTTTATCAATAATCTCCAACTGCATACGTACGGCTTGCATTGCACAGATGCCATTGTCTTTGGAAGATCAAGATTTCGTCGTTTATATCTTGTTAGCGTTTTGACTGTCTAAATGCACATTATTTAAGAATTCTCACAATTACTTATTTCTAGTAGTACTGAGGACTGCTAAAGTTGTAATTATTATTTTAATTTATATAAGTATTAAAATATTATTTTGTTGGCTTTTACGTTTAATCTAATGTCATTTAAATCTTTATTTAACAAAATTATTGTCTTGAATTTGGTTAAATATTCTGTATAATTGGCATTTTGTAATTTTAGGAAATATTTTTTTATTTTGTGTAATTTAATATCGACCTGCTTTCAAAGCAATTAGAATTATTGACGGCTGTTCATAACAATGCCTATAATACGATTGATATCGTGACTCGGTCATATATCGATTTCTTTACATATTTTTTAGTTATTGCCCTAATTATTTATGATTTTATTATTGTAGCTGTAGATTGACATGAAATGCTTTAGGTGTCATTTAGAGATATAAATATTATTACATACATAGATGTTTTTCGAAAGTGCAATTTCACTTTTAGAGCTGCAACATGCATTTTTGCACATAGATATCACTTAATACTATATATTTGTTGTTAATAACGATTAATCATATTCTAATGAGAAAAAGAAACATATATGCTTATTTAATTTGTTTCCAGCTATCCAAGATAGTCGATGCTATTTGATGAACGGTGGCGCAGTGGAGAGCTTCTTCATAAGCGAGGACACACCAGTTGGCAGTATTATAGGTAGGTTGTCAGGGTATTTACGTTCAATTACATTTTCTATAACTCATATAAGACCGTTGTGGCGCAGGGGCGTAACGCCTGCCTGTAAAAGCGACGGTTTTTGAGTTCGATTCCCATGGCAAGATGGATTTTTCTATTTCCATCTTTGGAAATTAGACAAAGCGCGGCGTTAACTTCCGCTACTCAATACGCAAAGGAACGGAGTGTCTTAACACTAGGTTCTTAGTGTTCCTGTAGTCCCCCTGCAACCCTGCTATGTGCGTGATAAAGTGTGAAAGCATATTAAAAATAACTAATATATTAACAAATTCTAAATGTCATCTCCACACAGGCACACTGAGTGTAAACGGAGATCCAAATGAGCTAACCGGGGATATATCTCTTCGCATTCAAGAGAAGAACCCAGCGGTGGCGCTGGTCCCAGGAAGCAAAAACTTGACGCTGACCAAGCAACTTGACAGGGAGGAACAGTTGGGTCCCTCCAGCGTGTACGTTAACGTACGGTGTGACAGACGGCACACGTCGGATCCGGTGAGATTTTTAGTGCTCATAGTTCTCATAGCTCATATAGGTTGATAATGTTTAAAAGTTAAGTTTGAGTCTGAGATTTGTGTACTATTATTTATTTAAATAAAAGACGTGGTAATTCCTTCGTAGTTTATTGGACACTGATTGACGAAAACTCGTGATCGCATGACAACGTTTAAATATGTATATGTATGTATAGCTTATTATCCCTTGGCTGTATTTTTTAAAATATACCTATTTAGTACTAAGAATTTGAACGTATATAGATAGTATAATATAGATGATATTAATTATTTATAATGTGTTTTAATGTAACTTTTGAGTATTTTGGAGCTGTGGTCTGAAAATGTATATATAGTTTTAATAATTGCAAGTAAATGTTCTTGAGGCAATCGTGAGGCTACAACCGTCGCATTGACGGTAGTAGGTTCGATTCCCACTTTCATCGCCCCAAAGCGTAGTGACTGACCACTAACCCGCAGAGCTTCATAATCCCGACGTCGGTGCGTGTGTTCGACGTGAACGACAACGCGCCGGCGTGGCGCGGCGCGCCGTACCGCGCGCGCGTGTCGGAGCTGGCGGCGGCGGGCGCGCGCGTGCTGGCCGCGCCCGCCGCCGACCCCGACCAGGGCCCGCACGCCACCGTGCGCTACGAGGTGCTGCCCGGCCCGCACAGCGTACGTGGCCGTTACCGTTACCGTTACCGTTACTTACTTTATTAGACAAAAACAGAGAAAAATAGACGAAGTCCTGTTGAGTTTCTTGCCTTGGTTTTTCTTAGGTCTGAGGTGGTAGTTTTACCGAATTGGGAGTCAATTATTTGAAATTCAAAAAATGAAGCATGCAATTTCTTATTTTGAATAAGATTATTTGACTTTTATTTCGCTTCTAATTATTTATTGTATATCTTTAAACGGCTTTTGTAACTATTTCTTCTATTTCTTTTAAAGTCTTCTGTTTATATTTATATTATTGGTATGTATATATATTTATGTGTGTGTATTTGTGTGTTTTTCATTCTTTTTTGTCGTTGTCTTCCATCTAATCCATGAAAAACAAACCCTCCACACAGGACTACGTGGCGTTCGCGAACGAGCTGGACAGCACGATAATCCTCCGCCGGCCCCTGGACTACGAGACGCTGCGCTCGCTGACGGTGCGGCTGCGCGCGCAGGACGGCGGCTCGCCCCCGCGCCACAACGACACCACGCTCACCATCGACGTGCTCGACGCCGACGACCAGAACCCGCGCTTCACGCACGACCACTACACGCTGCTGGTGGGGGACGACGTGCAGGAGGTGAGGACGCGTGTGTGTGGCAGATGGCCAACTAGGTGGACATTTGTGTGTGATACAGGCTTAAGGCGATTTTTGGCTGACTAATTGGTTGTACTATTTGAGTATAAATTATTGAGCGTTTTGATGGGAGAGAACTACTACTAGATTGGAAAGTTTTGAAAAAACATGTAAAAAAAATATTTCTTTTTTGTAAAAAAAAATATAGGTTTCACAAGTAATTAAACATTATGAGGTATTCGTCCTTACAGGGCGCGGCGCTAGTGCCGTCGCCGGGCCCGCTGTCGGCGGCGGACCAGGACGCCGGCATCGCGGCGCCCGTGCGCTACTCGCTGGGCGGCGCCGCGGCCGCGCTGCTGCGCCTGCACCCCGACAGCGGCGCGCTCAGCGCCACCAGCGACCTGCTGCTGCGCCGCGCCCTGGACGTCACGCTCGTGGTCAAGGCACGTAGGGATTGTTCATAGTAAAATAACAGAGTGATGTCAATTGGTAATACAGAAGAGATTTTTTATTTAACAGCTGACATTTCTATCCAATGTTCGAAAATAATATCATACAGAAATTTACGTAACAAATGAGTTTGTCTAATTTCAATAAATAAACATTAATCCCAAT
The DNA here is from genome assembly GCA_037178615.1 of Dione vanillae. Lineage (NCBI taxonomy): Eukaryota > Metazoa > Arthropoda > Insecta > Lepidoptera > Nymphalidae > Dione > Dione vanillae. The sequence continues at coordinate 197,675 of JAZFAU010000025.1, forward strand.
ACTTTCTACTTTCTAACGTGCCTACATATATGTGTAACAGGCGACGCAAGTGGACAACCCCGACCGCTACGCCCTGGCCACGCTCGCGCTGCAGCGCCACGTGCGGGACGCGGCGCCCGCAGGGGCGGCGGGGGCGGCGGGGGCGGCGGGCGGCGCGGGGGGCGCGGGCGGCGGCGTGCGCTTCACGCGGCGCTCGTTCGCGGCGCGCGTGGCGGAGAACGCGGCGCCCGGGACGGTGCTCATGACGCTCACTACTAATGCTGCTGATAAGGTAGTATTTTTTTTATATGTTCACGCTTTATTTCGCCCGTGACAGGGTAGGCAAAGGGAACTGTAGGAAGCTAGTGTTTAGAACACTCCATTACTTAGTCCCTGCTTTCCGCCTTATTCGAGGCATTGCGTGTTGAATGGCGGAACTCGACGCCGCGCTTTACCTAGTGTTCAGGATAGAAATAGAGGAAAGTCACCAAATATGGAATACCATTTTGTTTCTGGGATATATAAAAAAAACTTTACATAAATTTGGTTAGTTCAATGTTTTTACTGACCAGGCATACATTTGTGAGAAGTAATTAACAGTCTTTAAACAAATATATTAATTATCAAATTAAAATCCAACACAAAAAGCAAAATCATAAATGAGTAACCAAATATGGAATAGGACCCCAAATATGGAATATAAGTATAAATAAACATAACACTAACAAAATGGTCATTAATATTTAATATCTTGTGATAAATGAAAAACGTAATACAATTACTTGCAAAAGTTACAGATCCAAGTATCAAACTTTGGATCAGCACAATCATAATGTACCCAGAGCCTACACATCAAGCTTTTAATCCAGCTTTCTCCACTTTTATGGGAAAAAGTCTTGAACAGAAAATACATTCTGCATCAGAAGTCAGGAGTGGACATGTGGTCCATCAACTCATCATGTTCACTATCTTCATTAAACTGGACAGCGCCTAGTTCCTCAAAGTCTTGTTCTTCACTATCATCTATATTCTAGTTCGGAGCCCAAGATAGTTTTTCTTCCTAATGTAGTAGCCGCTGCTACTGCCGCGAATTATGGACTATTCCATAAATAGACACCGACGACTGTCCATATTTGGATTTTTATACTATTTCAAACTCTTCTAAATATTTTATCAAGTCACAACATTTTAGTGACAAAAGATCACAAAATGGTGAAATAAACCTTATATCGATACACTAAATATATTTTGACACTTATATATACAAACATAATAGTTGGTAATACTTATTTATTACTTACTTTTAAAATTTATTGCACATAACAAATCAAAACACACTTACCATACGTGAAACATTCGCGCAACTGTTTCGATGGTGTGAATGCGATAGTTAGTAGACTAAATGGAAAAAATATATGGTCGAGTGTTGCGTTTAATATTTATAGTCTTAGAGAAATTAAGGAATTCCATATTAGGACACTATTCCATATTTGGTGACTTTCCTCTAATGAAAATAAAAAAATCCATCCTCCCCAAGTGGGAATCAAACCATCAAACCATTGTAGCGGCGTTGAATTCCGCCACTCAACACGCAATGCCTCGAAAGCGGAGACGGAGAAAGCAGGGACTAAGCAACGGAGTGTCTTAACACTAGATTCCTACGGTGAAACTTAAAAAAAAATAGTTTTTAATTTATTATTTTAGGATTCTCCGCTGCCACCGTAATTAGTACTAAATAATGCATAGAATTTTAAACAATATACAATGTTCTTCCCTTTGTTCCCCCAGCCCCTGCAGTACTACGTGTCGGAGCGCGGCTTCCTGCAGCAGTTCGCCATCACCGGCGCCGGCGACGTGCAGCTGCGGCGCGCGCTGCCCCGCGGCGGGACCGAACCCGCCGCCTACCGGTACCAGGTCATGGCCACGGATGGCGGCACGGTGCGTGTGTGCGTGCGTGCGTGTGCGCGTGTGCGTGTGCGGGGTCATGTAACGAATGTCGTTTTTTTAACATTCGCGAATACTAATGTGAATGCAAATAGTCAGTAATTTTTTTTCGAGTAGATGCTTATAAGATTTATAATATTAAAAATCTAAGTAATAATGGATAAAACGTTTTTTAGAAGAATGAGAGAATTTGTTTTTGTTTGTATAGAAAAAATTGTCGCATGAGATATACTGAAGACTGATTATGAGGTTTAGTTGCTATTTTTTTATATTAAAAAAATAATTATTTCGGTTTTAATAATTTAATTATTTTTCCGATATTCATTATTTGCAAAACATTAGCAGAAATTTTTGCGAATGCGAATATTCGTTACATTAGTGTCGTGACTAGTGACGTGTCGACGTGCTAACGTGTAACGCTTGCCCGCACAGAACGACACGGCGTCCATCGAGATCGCCGTGCAGCGCGTCAACGAGTGGGAGCCGCGCTTCAAGCACGCGCACTACGAGTTCCTGCTGCAGCCCGCCGCTGCTGCGCCGCGCGACGGCAGCGGCGTGCGCGTGCGCGTGGGCGCGCTGCACGTGCACGACGGCGACCCCGAGGACCACGTCGCGCTGCGCCTGTCCGGGCCCGACGCCAGGTGCGCCCGGACACATTATTCATTCACTTTATTTCTTATGGATTAATAAAGACAGCGAAATAGATGCGGACATGTCCGTAATTCACAACGCTGATCTCAGAAGTAATACAATTTAGACGGGTACACCTATAAAAAATACAAAACTAAATCTACATAAATTTGTATATTAATTAGATAAACTAAGTTATTGCTCTTATATTGTATCAGGTGTTTCTCCTGAACATAAATATTTTGTTAAAGAACATAATAAATAAGAAATTCTTACTTATACTTTTGTGGTATTGAACTGTCACAATGTTATGACGTCACAGGCTCCTATCAGTGAACGAGGCGGGCGAGGTGTTCGTAACAGGCGACCCGGCGGAGTTAAACGCCACGGAGTTACACGTGGTGGCCACCGCCGTGGACTCCGGCTCGCCGCCCAGGCAGGTATGTCGCAGATGACAAATGATCTATCTGGTATGAGGTAGTGTTACAATAAAATACATAACTTGTATAGCTATAGAGTTGATGGTTATATTAATAACAAAGACACGTGGAGTTGATCAGTTCCGCTCAGGTTAGGCAATACTTATAACTTAACGTACTTGTTATTGTATGTAAAATTGTTATTTTATTTAAAAGATGTTCTGAAACGTTTCTTTCGCCATTTCTTCTCTTCCATACTAAAATACCTTTCCGAAATGGTAGTAGATAAAAATAATGACGTGCATAAGTGTACTTGTGATAAGTACATGAATAAATTGTGTGTGTGTGTGTGTGTGTGCAGACGTCCGTCCCGGTGGTGGTGCGCATCGCGCGTGCGGGCGGCGCGGGCGCGGGCGCGGGCGCGGGAGCGGCGGCGAGCGCGGCGGGCGGCGCGCCCGCGCTGCTGGCGGCGTTCAGCTGCGCGCTCGCCATGCTGGCCGTGCTGGTGGCGGCGCTGCTGCTGCACCTGTGCAGGCTCAAGTGGGTCGTTTGTTGTGTTCATTGTATATGTTATGTTGGATGTTAAATTAATTATGTACATCTAACTTGTATAGCTTGTATGTACAATGCTGAAACTACTCAAAACAATTTTTAAAAAATCAAAATGTGTGTGCCCTTAGACGGCGGCGGCGCGTGAAGCACGAGGGCGCCGCGAGCCCGCTGCCGGAGAAGGCGGGCTCGCTGCAGAGCGTCAGCGCCGGCGCCAGCAGCATCCTCGCCGCCTCCACCTGCAGCCTGGAGCGGCCGCAGGCCAACGCCGACGCCACCGCCAATGCCACCGCCAACGCCAACGCCAACTCCAGCACCAATACGAGCAGCACTAGTGCTAATTCTAGTGCTAATGTAGCTAGCAGTGAGTGAGCTTTATTTATGTCATATTTTTATTAGAGGAAGTAGGACCATCGTGAAACAGAGGTGCAACGCCCCCCTGTAACGTGACGGTTTCTGGGTTCGATTCCCAGTCAGGGAAGGTGGATTTTTCTATTTCCATTTTCTTCGCTCTGGAAACAAATAGACAAAGCGCAGCGTTGAGTTCCGTCACTCAACACGTAATACCTCGAAAAATGCGGGGACGGCGAAAGCAGGGATTAAGTAAGTAACGGAGTGTCTTAACGCTAAGTTCCAATGGTTCCTGCAGTTCCCTCTGCCTAAACTGCTATGTACGGGATAAAGCGTGAAACTAAAAAAAATAACTAGAGCAAAACGAGAATATTCGCAGTATAATCGTGTTACACAGAGGGCGCGGGGGCGGGCGCGCTGAGCGACCACCTGCAGGGCGGCGCGGGCGGCGGCGCGGGCCGCTCGGGCGTGGCGTGGCCCAGCGCCACCATCCCCGCGCGCCTCAAGCGCCTGTCCTGGGACGACGCGCCCGACGCGCGCCCGGACACGCGCCACGTCGCCGAGGCCACCAACGACCACCTCAACCTCACCGTCTACTTCTGAGGGGGGAGGAAATATCTCCATCTGATTATAATATTCAAAAAAATAAAAAATATGTGATTTAATAAAAACATGATTAGTGACGTCGTTAGTAGTAATTGAATTCATCATGATTTTACATTGGTGGAGACATTTGATGTCTCGATCTGATTACAATTGTAGTTTTATTTGAATTATTACAAAATATTATGTGATTCAATAGAAACAAGAATAGTGATGTCATTGGTAGAGTGCATCCGTGACATAATTTTACATTGGTGGAAGACATCTTGTTACAGGTACTCACTTTTATTACATATACTTTATTATTATTAATAATTGCAAGCGTCCGTCCATACATTTATGTATATATATTTTGTGCTATCATTAACTAAAGTGTTGTGAATTGTATACTATTGAAATATTTATTTTGAAATTACTGTAATTTAAGTAAAGAGAAATTATAATGTTTTACAGATTATACTCAGTTAATAATGTATATAAAGTTAAGTAAATTCAAGTAATACATATGATAAGTTTTATACATTTAGATTTAGAATTTTATACAATTATAATATTAGTAATGTATAAATAAGTATAATCTTATTTATTTTTTAGTTCAAGTTGTCTAAAATACGTTTTTAAAAAGATTTTTCATAATTTTGTTTAAACATTCAACTACTTAGTTACTTTTCTCTTCTCTAATTTTTTTCATTTCTTTTTAATTTTAATTAAATTAAAAAAAGTATATTATGTTAAGTTTTTATGTGAATATTAATTTTAATATTAAGTCAATTGTATTATAGAACTATATATGTAGCTAATAGCTATGTATGTCTGTATATGTGCCGCTTATCCAATACTTGTTACATTGTCGGCATTTGTTTATAAACTTTTGTTACTAAAGTGTGTTTTATTTTAGATATCCAACAAGCTTTCTCTAAAGATAACTTCTCGCGAAAGCTGCAAGTACCATTCACTTACTAAGATGTGAATTATTTGTAAAAAATATATTAATAAAAGACTAAGTAGTCAGTAGTTAGTAGTGACTTAGCAAGAGGGTCGTGGATTCAAATCTTTTTAATTAATTTTATATTAAATTTATAATTTAAATAAAATAATGCGAATACCCATCGCGTTATAGGGAGAAGCGCAAAGCCTTATGTTAGTCTAAAGCTAGGTAAAAAGTGAGATCGAAAGGCCCACTTCCGCTATAGGGCTCCTCTGTCGGTCCAAATCGGTCCCCCTGTGAGGGATGGGGCCGTTAATATTGCCTTAGAATGTTCTAGAAGTGGTTTGATGCTAGTTCGAAGTGGACAGTTTTAGGAAACTATAGAGATTTTTCTGTTGCACCTCTTGCACTAATGAGAAACTTTTTATTCTGATTACCGGTAAATTTTATTAAAATATCTTTAAAGTAATTGGTTAAATTATAACTTTTAAACTTTTAAATCACTAAATAAATATAAACGTTATAAAGACATGAAAGCTCTAAGTTAATTAAATATTTAACGTATTATAACGTATATGAATATAAAAAACGATGTTTATAAAATATCTAGCTACAACATCCTTATACGTGTTTTGTGTGCACATGGAGTTTGAAATTATTTTAATACTTGAGACGTTGCACACGTTTTGGTATTGGTATCCTCTCCTACGGCACCCATTGGCAAGGGAGGCACTACGCAGCCGGAAAGGAAGTGGAGATTAAACACTCCGATCTCCGTATTCCATTCAAATTCATTGCTTACAAGGATTGAAACTGGTTGAATTTAATTATATTAGTCAAAAGGCTATATATGAATAAATATATATATAAAAGTAGTGGAACCACAGAAAGTGTTCGCTTCCCACTTCCCAGTCCCCAGTGAGCGTTCAGCACGCGAAGTCGATGCACGTGTGTGGCGAAGGAAAGGAAAAGTGGCAATTTTATTTGCGACATTCGAGAGTTGTGTTTTTACTGCGCTGTTAATAAGGTAGGTTTCTTTTTAATTATTTTTTATTGCTTACAGGATATTCCGTTGATTTTATTTAAAATGCTATGTGTGTTAAAATTCTGAGATCATTTGAACGCCACACATATGTATTTAATTGGAAAAATATTTTGTATAATTAAATGATTTGTCCCAATTATAGCATATTATAAGTTCGTTTCAATTTTAATACTACCTAATTAAATATTTTTTATCAATTTTAATTTGTACAAGTACAACTGTTTTTAGCACGTGTGTTTTTAAATATATGTAACAGACCGGCTTATTGTTTATTTAACATATTGTTATAATAGAACAATGTTAGATTATTTCTATGTTAAAAAAGTAATAGATTTAAATCACATATTATTTTAGTAATAAGTTATTCTACGAACTAGGAAGTTCTGTACTTTTTTCCATCTTTAAGTATTGAATCAAAAATCATTATGACGAGGAAGCGAAGTAAATGAATATATACATACATGCGATATTTTTCACGTAACTATTGAGTTCTTTTCTTTGTTTCCCCCTAATGAAAAATAACTGAACTCATTGCTATATAAAATATGTTAAAATTATTTATGTAAGTAATAGTTATTGATAAGTCTAGGAGCATTCTATATTTTCATGATTTTTAAAGTATTAATCCACAAAAGAAAGCAAAATTCTTGCTGTAATCAAAATCTATGTATACTTTCTTTTTATTTTTATAGTTTTTATTTCATTTATTTTTGCAATAAAGTTTAAGTTATTAACAAGAGATTGGCGAAAGCAGCATCCTGTAGGCGGGCTGGGAAGGCCCGCGCCGAGCGGATGAGAGAAATCGTTTACTTGTTTACGTTCGGCAACTTTCTCCGCGTTACGCAACCGAGGCATTAGCCGTGACCACATACGTGACCTCTAGATGACATAAACATTGAAATTTAGTCAGTCATGACTACGTTTATTTTTATAAATATTCGTGTAGTGTTACTTAGCGTAACAGATGGTGTTGAGTGGCGGAATTCAACGCCGTGTTGTACGTGACACAGCTACACGCTTTATCCCGCATGGGAACCTAGTGTTAAGACACTTCGTTCCCGTTATATTAAATAACGGATTAATTATGGTGATATAGACAGTTTAGTGCTATGATTCTCTATATTTGATTTCTGCGCTCATTTTTTTAAGAGATTGGATGACTTAGTCCAATACGCGATTTGTAGAATGGAGTGAGGGACAAATATATGTTTTTTAATTAAACAAACTCGAATATGAATGAAATATGTAACGATCTCGTTTACAATGAGATGCGCACTGCCGTACTAGTAACGATTTTCTATGATTTTTCATAAGACTTCGTTCATAAGTTGTTCAAGCCAATCATAAAAAGCTTACATTTATATATAATGTGATCAAAAATGTAATTAAACAACTTACAAAACTTATTTTTTAAAAATACATTTGTAAAATTTAAACTTTTTAATTTGAATGATCATATATTAACGTAATATGTATGTCTTGCCGGTGTTGGATTTTACGTAGGAGTTGTTTTAGACAGAAAAATTAGTCGACCCAACTTATGTTGTGTTATTTATTAACTTTATTTGATTTCTATAACTTTATTTAAAGTAATTGAAGACAAAACATAAGAAGTTAGAGTAGAGAGTTAAGTAGAAAGTATAAGCTTGTAGCAAAAAATAACAAAATCTTTGAAAAATTAATTGTTGTATGCCAAGAATGAACGTGAGTTTATTCTTGACATACATAATTTAACTTGCATAATTTAAATTTAATACTTTATTAACAGTTGAAACGGATAAGAATCTTAAACCATCTCTCTCTTTACTATGAAATTATAGAGTACGACATATTGGTCCAAATTGCTTTATTATTCAAAAATAATAAGCATTACTTATGCATAGTTTGATTGTAATTCAAATTTGAATAGGCAATGTATATCAGAATGACACAGAGTTTATGTAACAGTAAGATCCGCAAACTCTAAGCCATCGGCATCGCGACGTCAGACGTGCCCCGAATGATTCATTATTATGAAATAGCTACGGTTGAATGAGGGCTAAAGTAGTACAAGCGCAAGTATTGTTTTTATGATATCCGTCAACTATTGTGACATTATCGTATGATAGTCTCGTTTTTATCATAGCCGATTAGTCGACTGAGAGGCTAAGCCTATCGTTTGTGTACCGAAACGTCCCAGAGTGGTGACGAGAGTGATACATTCAAATGCGGCTTCAGAAAATCTTAATTCGTATATATTGCAAGATTTTTGGCAGTGCAGCATAAGAATTTTATGAAGAAAATTAATTAAATAGCTGGTTCGACGTTATTAAGTTTTTTTGAAGTAATTATTGATATTCATTGTTAAAAAAGTTGCTTTATTTTAAATTTCAAAAAGTAAAATAATCAATCAAAATTTGTATTTCATTAAGATAGACATATATATGACACAAAATACATGGAAATCGCTTAATACATGATACCCACGTGTTTTAGCTTTACCGACTATGCAAAAAAAAAAAACAAATATTAAATTTACTTAAAAAAATATTTTTGTGATTTTTAAAGTGTTAATTCACACTAAGTATAAAATAATAAGAAAAAATATATCTTGTTTAAGTAAATATTATTTAAAGCATATTTTTTTAAAAACACAAAGTGACCTACTCATGAGTATAGAAGTAAATAATTCGTTAGAATAATTAAAACCTGCATATACGTACAGACAACACTCAACCCACAATTGAAACAAAAACGTTAATGGTAAAACAGCCCGTAGAATTTCCCCTCGTGGAATCTAGGTACGCCATAGATAATAAATAAATATATATCTTTATGCAAAGTATATAATGACATAAATATATTAAATATTTTAAAAGTATTCATTTTCGATAAGAGAAAAAATTATGTTTTCTTTGAATATGTAAAAATCTTCTCTGAGAGATGCTAACAACATAATAACTTGTATTTCAACCCATGCCTTAGCTTATCATTATGTTAAGTTAAGTAAGGTATATTTAAATTTACAGATGGCGTTTATTATAATAGGTATAGTTCTGCTATTCGGAGCCGTAAACTCTGAAAATTCAACACTGTCTGATACATCAGTAGATAGCTGCAGCCCTTCGGACATAGGGCCTTGGAGCTTGGCTCTAGAGGATTGGGCCGTCGCGACCACTCCGGGGAGACATGGTGAGTCACGCTCACAACCGATTAGCTTTAATTTAAATTTAACATAACATTGGCATTATTAAGATAGGGCCGGTTTCACCACTGGCTGATAAAGTCCCAGATAAGAAATATGTGCCTTCTCTGGTAGATATACAACACATTTTGGTTTAATAATTCTCAGATGTGACTATCTAGAAAATAAAGACCTGTTTAATGTGTGGCCTTTATCTATTAGACAGTATTAACTACCAGCTTGCTATCTGACACTTTATCCTTGACGGTGAAGTTCGCCCTTAAACTTGTAGTTTTCAGCTGCCCGACTTATCCTTTGGCATGTAGTCCCTACTAAGCGCTAAAACATAAGTAAGCAGTAAGATCAAAACTCTCCGTTCTCCGCTTTCCATTCAATCGAAACATTGTGTTTCGAATAGCGGAACTCAACAGCATGCCTTGTCTTATATAACAAGGGACGTGAATTCCATATTATCATATAGTAGATCTATTCTATTTCAACACATGTTATTTTACTTGAATCACTTTCATAACAAACATAGTATGACAAAAGCCTTATAGTCATCTACCCTACCTTAACGTCACTTTTATTATAAATATGAAGTATATTGTAGGTACCATTATAACATGAAGAAAAATATAATTCGTAACCAAAATACACAACAGTAGGCATCATATATATTATTGGTGACCCAAATAATACAATAAACTTTATTTGATGTTTGATATTAAGTAATACCGTCGTGGCGCAGAAGCACAGGGTCTGCCTGTCCACGCTTTATCCCGCACAAGGCAGGGTAGGCAGAGGGAACTGCAGGGACCGTGGGAAACTAGTGTTAAGACACTCCGTTGCTTAGTCCCTGCTTTCTCCGTCCCAGCTTTCCGCCGTTTTCGAGGCATTGCGTGTTGAGTGGTGGAACTCAACGCCGCGCTTTGCCTAGTTTGCCAGAGCGAAGAAAATGGAAATAGAAAAATCCATCTTCTCCGACTCCGACTGCGCCTCTGCGCCACGACGGATTTTTCCATTTCCATTTTCTTCGCTCTAGCATCTTCATTGCATACGCGAAGCGCGACGTTGAAGTCCGCCACTTAACACGCAATGCCTCGCAAAAGGCGGAAAACAGAGAATGTAGTGTCTCTAGGTTTCCAAGGTTCCTGCGATTCCCTCAGCCTATGCTGCCATGTGCGAAATAAAAGCGTGAAGCTATAAAAAAAGTAATACTATGCGTTTTGTAATATATTACTTACATTATTTACAGGTAGGATCATGATTTTACCGCCTTCAAAAGGCTACTACGTAACAGAGCGTATCGACACTCCCTACCTTTCCCCTCCCCCTCCACCCCCAGTACCCAACTACATTCCCACCCATTACAACGTAATCCAAAATAATAAGACCAATAATCTCAATCCGGACCAAAAAATATCCAAATTAGGTCTAGCCCCAAATCCAAATCTAAAACCAAATAAAGGAATTACTCAAAACGAAAAGCTTTCCCTCAACTCTGAGGAGGTAATCTCCGGAAACCAAGGCCGTATACCTCAGTACCCTGGACAAAAGTATCCAGGGTACGGGATTATGAACTCAGGGCAGAGTTACAAGGAGTGGGAGACGTACACTCCTCCTGGTGTTAGTAAGATCGTGAATCGACCCCCTAAGCCTTATCAAGACAAATACAAGCCTAGCTATGTAAGTATTTTTTTTTTCCATATTAACTTAATTTTTAGTTTTGGGAGCCAAAAAGTATGTATCATTTTATCTTTATATAGGTATGTATTTTTATAAGTATATATTTATTTCATTAATATTTTATGTTTTTTTAAGAATATCTTTTGTTTTTAATGCACCACCTATTCTTATACAACTCCAACATCCAAGCAGCAGTTTCAGCAGGTTGCCTGGAAGAGATCACTATAAGCGATATGGCCCCCTCGTTGTACTTATTTTTTTTGTTTTACTGCTTAAGCCATGTTTTTAGATTTATGAAATAAAGAATATGCTGATAAATTACAATTTTAAAATAAAATCTTTGCGAATTGCATATACAACCTTAATTGGCAATTTTCTATACAGTTGAATCGAATTCACTTAAGCTTACGATATTTTAATATCTGTACAAGAATAACAATTTGTAAATCGCAATGTTAATAATATATATAATAGATATACATATTTCCAGCCAAGTCCTCCACGTCCAGCCTCAGATCGCGTGGACGAGCCTTCATCTCCATCTCCATCTCCTCAAAAACAAGTGTCTGAGACAGACCTATATTTATTGAGTGCCATCGAGAAGTTGGTGTACCGCGTTGACCTCATGGAGAAGAGGTTGCGGAAGATGGAGGATAATGTGCACTATCTAGTTGCTGGTGCGGAGACTAAGCCCGGTGAGTTGGTTTATATTAAGAAATATTTCAAGTTGATTGACAAGCATTTCTTAAAAATTTGTGATACCTCGGAGAATAATTTATTTATTATCATTATTATTGTAGCTTCAAGCTCTATCCTGCTCATAGCAGGGTAGACAGAGGGATCCGCAGAAATTGTGGGAACCTAGTATTAATATACTTGTTCGCTGCTTTCCACCTTTCGAGGCATTGCGTGTTAAAATGTTAAACTCAACGCCGCGCTTTGCCTTTACTAGAGTGACGAAAATGGATAATGTAAAACCCATCATCCCCTCATGGGAATCAACCCACAGACTGTCGCGTCACAAATAGACGCTACGCTTGTGCGCCACGATGGTCCTCATATTATATTGGTTAGGTAGTGGGAGGAGCTCGTACATTGAAGGTGAGCGTTAATGCATTTTAAAGGGGCCCTTTAAACCTACACTTGGGTCGCAAGTCCCAAGCGCTGCTCGGAGCTCCTCTTCCTACAACACGATGAGCACCCGCACGGTGAATCCATGGAATGCTTAGGAGTTTCTTCTCTTTTCTTCTTATTATTATAATGATATTTCATCCAGATCCTTGCGCTAACAACTTCACCCGCATCGGCTCCACATGCTACTGGTGGGGCCCCGCCGCGGACTGGAAGGGTGCTTCGCTGGGCTGCCGCAAGCGCGGCGCCGCGCTGCTGGAGCTGGCGGACGCGCAGCAGGCGCGCGTGCTGCACAGCGCGCTGCTGTCCGACGACAAGCTCAAAGGTAATTGAATCATTTATAGCTTCACGCTTTATCCTGCATATAGCAGGGTAGACAGAGGGAACTGCAGGAACCATAGGAACCTAGTGCTAAGACACTCCGTTGCTTAGTCCCTGCTTTATCTGTCCTCGCATTCCGCCTTTTTCCAGGCATTGCGTGTTGAGTGGCGGAACTCAAAGCCGCGCTTTGCCTAGTTTCCAGAGCAAATAGAAATAAAAATCCATCTTCCCCGACTGGGCATCGAACCCAGAAATTGTTGCGTAACAGGCAGACGTTGCGCCTCTGTGCCACGACAATCTTTAAAATAGTAGCTTCAACACTATGTTCCTATGGTTCCTGCAGTTCCCTCTGCCTACCCTACAATGTCCCGTACATAAAGCGTGGAGCTAAAAAAACACTGTAAACCTATTCTATGATAATTGAGTAACTACTTATAATCAACAGGCAACGACTTCTGGACGGGTGGACTGAACCCTGGCTTACTCTGGATCTGGTCTCACTCAGCGCGACCGGTCGAGACTTTCACCTCCAATACCTCCAACACCTCCACTACCACCAACACCAACACCACCTCTATTATTGGGGAAGGTCGTTGCTTGGCACTAGTTCTGGACCCGGCTCGCAATACCTATACCTATCGAGGTAGAGATTGCTCGCTACAACATAAGTATATTTGTCAAAAGGAAGACGATAAAGAAAAAATAAGCAACGAAATTGAGAGGATTTCGAGACAGTTAAAAGAGAAACGAAAGTCGAAGTTGCTATGGGAAGATTAATTAAATAGTAATATAATTTGAGTGTATGAATTTATATTTATATTGTAAATAAAATTTACATATTATTTATTTACTGTTAAACGAATGCTGTGTATATATTAGGCATGAATATAACAAAAAGTTTCTAACAATTTTCTTTTTTGTGTTTTATAATTCTGACGTTAAACTTATCTTTTCTAACGAACTTAAAAAACTTTACAATCCGTGTTTATAATAAAAAATCACCATTTTGTATTATGATCCATGATCACACGGACTGTAACAATATTAAGACTGATTGCAAAATAAACAAGTGAAACAAAAACGCCATTGTAATAACTTCATAGTACTTATAACTTTCTACACTACACTATATCCCCGGACGTTGTTTATATAGAAAATATTTATTAAATACAATGACTATTACTTTACTATTACTTTAACAAATAATTAATTAATTAATTATTATTACATATTCCTTGAAAATAGACAACAACTCAATTAAATGCTTGAACATGGCTACGTTGATAGCTTCTATCCCAAAGAAAAAATATAAACACATGTCAAAAATATGCAAATTATTAATTATGAGAATATCAACGACATATTGATAAGTTCAAATCATTTATACTTATAATAAAATATTTTATATTTTTTAATTTTAAAACTCTTTAAAGCCATGCTCTTTGTTAAATGTGTTTGTTTCTATCTGTAGTGAAGTGCTTTGGCGGGAAATTGAAAATGATTTAATTTTACAATGAATGTACATAAATCGACGTCATAAAGTTAATAATCGAGAGTTTTTGTACATTCATGTTAGTAAATGGACATTCACATTAACAGTGTACATTCATAGTAACAGTGTTGAAAGACGTTTAATAGTAAAAGTCTTTGATTCAAGGTGTATTACAGTGTGTCCATAACGCGACCTATATCACGTTTATTATTAATATTGTTAGAATCCAATTAAATTTAATTTATGACTCACAGTGTAAGTACAAGTAGCCTCCACGTAATAGAAATATTGTTCAGGTCAAGCGCCTGATATAACTTAAGAGCAATAACTTGGTTAAACACATTAATATGCTAATTCGTGTAGATTTAATTTTGTGTTTTTTATGAGTGTATCCGCCCGTTCAAATTGTATTACTTTTAAAATCTACTTAGTGTATTGTACGTGTCCTTGACATATGTTGCTGTTTTTTATTAATGCATAAGAAATAATCTAATACAGGGAGAATTCCTATACATATGCTGTCGCGGTCGTTTATTTTGAACTACTGAAGACGAAGAAACAGTCCCATCTTAAACAAGCTCTGTGTACCTCCAATAGTTCATGCAGACATATAATGAAGACTCATAATATAATTACGAGGTTATGTTACTATTTTCTGTATAAAAACAAAAAGTAACCTGATTTTGATTTTAATAACGTAACATCATCGTCAAATTTCTTTTTTTCTGATATTTAATATTCGCAAAACATTCGCATAACTTTTTGCGAATGCGAATACGAATGTGTAAAAATGTGCGAATGTTCGTGAATTTTTCGTTACATCACTACTACATATATACATGTACAGAAAATAAAACAGGAGAGTTTGATAAATTCTTATAATTCTATAATATTTACAATGTTGGCTTTGACTCACAACGAAATAACTTAATATAAATATTTATAGACGTCACAAGTCACGTGGCGTGTGACGCGTCACGTGACTTGTGACGTGACGCTGTGACGTGTTCCGTATAGTTTCCCATTTTGTGGTATACTCTTAGGTTAAAGTCGGACAAAGTGTCATCGAGGCAGAGTCCGGTTGTCGACGCGAGGTTGCGGGTTCGATTCCAACTGCCTTGACACTCGGAGAATGTAGCACTATGGAATCTCCAGATTCTGTGACTTCTCCACCGACACGCTCAGCTCGACTACCACAGCACTTATCTTAGCAAAACTGAGACAAGAGAAAGAAGAGGTACAAAGTGGAAAACTATTTACAAGTAACGAGTGTGACGCCTCCCAACACTATCGAGCGTCGCGTCCGTCCACTCGACGCCACACCGAGCCGGACAGCGCCCGGGGAGCAGCGGCGGAGGTCAGTTGAAGTGGAACTTGAACTGGAAGGGCGAGCCGTGCTGGAAGTGCTGGAAGGGCGCGCCGTGGAAGGGCCCGTGGGCGCGCGCCGCGTCCGGGTCCAGCGGGTCGGCGCCGGCGTCGAACTGCGCGCGCTTGTCCGGGTCCGTGAGCACCTCCTTGGCGGCCGCCACGTCGATGAACTTCTTCTCCGCCAGCTTCTTCTCCTCGCCCTGGAAGTTGTCGGGGTGCCACTTCTGCGCCGCGCGCCGGTACGCCTTCACGATCTCCTGCTTGCTGGCCGACCTGGGACAGGGCGTGGAAGTGTCAATTAGGGCGAGTACGAAGAAAGCAGGGACTAAGCAACGGAGTGTCTTAACACTTGGTTCGTACGGTTGCTGCAGTTCCCTCTGCCTACCTTGCAATATGCGGGATAAAACGTGAAGGTAAAAAAGTAATTAAGTTAGAATTTAATAAAGTCTCGGAATGAAGACGTGACTTGTCATTACAGTTATTTAAGAAACATTATTATAGGATTATTATTGTAGGATTGACGATTACATCAATAACCAAAACGCGTGGAGTTGATCAGTTCTGCGATCAGGTTAGGCAATACTTGTAACATTTCAATTTAAAATTGTTATTATATTTAAAAGACGTGCGAAGAAATTTCTTTCGCCATTCTTCTCCTCAGCAACTCACCTCTTAACCCCAAGTATCTTATAGTAATCGCGCTGCTCCGACTGCTTCTGCAACTTCTGCGCCCGACTGAGTCCATCCTTCGCCCGCTGGAGGCCCTCATCCAACTCCAGCGCCTCTTTATAAGACAAGATGGCGTCGTCGAACATGTCGAGTCCCAGCAGCGCGTCCCCGCGGTCGCACAGCACGCGCGCGTCCCGCTGCAGCTGTAGCGCGGCGCCGCACTGCGCCAGCGCCTCCGAGTGCAGCTCCTCGCGCGCCAGGCAGCCGCACAGCCACCTCCTGGCCTCGAACACCACCAGCGTCACCTCCTCCTCGACGCGCAGCACCGCCTGCGCGCTGTCCACGCAGCCCAGGTAGTCGCGCGCCGCACTTCTTTCTTCACATTGTAACAACAACTTATCCACTTTCTTCAGCTTCTTGTATAGGGGGAAACATTCCTTGTGTTCCGGATCCAATTTGAGGCACTCGCGTACTTCCTGTTGAATACAAGTTAATGTCATAAAAAATTTGAAACGACAAGTACATATTAAATTCAAACATTGCGGCGTTAAATTCCGCCACTCAACACGCAATGCCTCGACAAAGGCGGAAAGCGGGAACGGAGAAAGCAAGGACTGAGCAACGGAGTATCCTATGATTCCTGCAGTTCCCTCTGCCTGTCCTGCCATGTGCGGGATAACAGCGTGAAGCTTAAAAAAAAGTACACATTAAAAATGAACCAAGTTCCGCACCTTGAGCGCGTCGCTGACGTGCCCGAGCTGGTACAGCAGGTCGGCGAGGCGCAGGGCGCCCGCCGTGCTGTCCTGCTGCAGGCGGTTCACGGAGCGGATGTCCGACACCGCCGAGAACAGGTCGTTCTGTATCGCAAAACAAATGTTCAAATTAATACCAATGCTAGTTCAAATTCCCGAATTTTATTAATTAAAATTAAAAACACGTTTTCATTATTAATTAACATACGAAACAACTGTGGTAAAACCGACTTTTCTCTGTGGAACTGACACTTTTCCAATTTCCAATTTTCAATTTTCCATAACAATATCATAATTTAGAACGAAAAGTGGAAAAAAATGACACTAGATTCACAACTAACAGGAGAGGAGGACTCATAAATATGAGCCAGAAGCTTTCATTCATATTTCACTCATTTCGTTGTCGTTGTCAGCCATGGAGACTGGTTCTGGCTGTGAGCCGTGACAGTATGCAGCGCGGCATTAAACAAAAATAGCCTCAGATTTAAGCCTCCATGAACCCCTACATATTTTTAGTTTATAGTTTACATTTAAATGTTAAAGCAAAACATTTAAGGACCATCGTGGCACAAAGGCGCAGCGACGTGCCGGTAAACGTGACAGTTCGTAGGTTCGATTCCTGTGAGAGGAAAATGGATTATGACGAGCAGGATAAAACGGGAAAAAGTAAACAAATGAAATTAGAAAACCGTGCTAAAATCTAATTAAAATTATATATAATTTTCGTAGCAATTCGTAATAATAATTCACCGTGTACGCTTATCCGAATCAGACCGCAACGAATAAGTAAAGTTCTGCTAAATACAATTTATGATAAAAAGAACATTTAAAACAACACTAAGTAATATATGCGGTAGAACATTATATTAACGAGATGGTTGCAGGTTCGATACCCATGAATGAACCGGTGAATGAATATTTCGTTGAAAAAGTATTGGTTCGTAAATAAATGGTGGCGTTGAGATCCGTTAGTGAAGACGCAATATCTACGGTATCTTATATGCAGAATACACACAAAATTTTGCCTACCTTATCTTACAAAGTTATAATAACTCAACGACTTTTACTGGTTAAGGAGACTTCATTATTCGTATTTTTTTTTAATTAATTTTGGAGAAAATGTCTTCTTCTTCACTTTCGAATATACACTATATACACTTAATATACACTTGTACGTGGTACATTTCAAATTAATAAGGCAGCGATAAGCATAGCTAACTCCAAGATTTAGTACTTACTTAATAATTAATAATTATTTCGTTCATCCATTCAATTCATTCAATTAAATCATTCATGGTATTTGACTGGTCCAGAAACCGTATAAGAGACAAGAAGTAAAACAAGTTCCAAGTAAGACTGTATCTGGCGTATAAGCTTACTTTCGAGGAATTTAGTTCGGATCGACTGAATCCTTTAGCATGTCCTTACGCTTGGATAAATAAATTAAATTATTTTTTAACTAATTTAGTGTTAAAACAATTCATACTTTGTCTAAGTCTTATAGAGACTGAACTCACTGCCATCTTGTTTAAAATTAGAAAGTGATATCAATACGGAAATCAATTGAAAGATATGTTTTATGATTTTTAAACAGTCAAACCATATTAAGAATACAATCTCCCGCCAAACGATTGTTCTCTGTAATAATATTTGTATAGCGAAAATTTGTAAAAATCTCCTTACAGAGATGCCAACAACGCTAAGAATTGTACCAAACATATAAGAATGTCGAAGCACTCCGTTTTCAAGAGAGCGCCAGGTTGAACTCCGGTGCGTTCAAATTTTTATAAACATATAAGCACGTCATTAAGCAATATGCTGACATTTTGAGAAGCTGAAAAACAATCACAAAAAGTTCCAAGCGTAAGTGTGTAAGTATCAAGTGCAAGTGTGTGGCGCCTCACCATCTCGATGTAGCACTCGGCGCGCAGCTGGCGCAGGCCGGCGGCCCAGGGCGAGGCCTCCAGCAGGCGCGTGGCGAGGTCGGCGGCGGCGCGGTGGTCGCCGCCGCGGTAGTAGGCCTCCGCCAGCCGCAGGTCCTCCGCCAGCGCGTCCACGCGCCGCGCCTGCGCCGCCGCCTCCGCGTTGTGGGGCTCCTCGCGCGACTGCGCGACATATGTTGTGCATTATGATCACATTGTCTCTGGGACATTTTTATAATAATCGTAATGTCTAAGAAAAAAATACTACACTCGTATTTGCATATGTTAAGAACAAGTATGGACCTAAATTTGAGCCTTGCAGCACACCCTTTTTTTGTATGCCCACCTTTTTAAGGCACATAAACATATATTATATATGTATATCTCGACACACGTGTGTCGAGTGGCGGATCTCGACGCCGCGCTTTGCCTATTTACTAGAACAAAGAAAATGGAAATAGAAAAATTCATCTTCATCGAGTGGGAATCGAACCCACAAACCGTCGCGTTTACAGGAAGACGCTACGCCTTTGCAACACGACGATATGTATATACTTTATATACATTAAGAATAAGACAAGTCCTAAATTAGAGCCTTGTGGCACACCCATCTGTTAATACAGTGCTTTTGGTGTCGGATTCCAAAACTATATAAATATTCATTAAACTATAATAAATCTTAGTATTATTTTAAATAAACTACAAAAAATACCTAACAAAATTAGAACTTATACATAGTTGCATCAACTATTATTATTTTATGCATATATTTTACCTTTACCAATCAATTTCTATCAATAAATTCATAATAAAACGACTAAATCAATCAGAATTGCATTGCAAGTTTAGAAAAAGGCAAATATTACATATTAAATATTGTCTTTAAGGTGCAAAATTGAATACATCTATCATAAAACATTCTTATCTGCCTTGAAACAATAACATTTATAGCAGTATATTGAAATATTATATCAGTATATTACATAATTTTACGCACATATATATTTATTTATAGATAAAAACCACCTAAATAGGTAAAAAATTGACTTTTTTAAATGCCTTGAACAACTGATTAAAATTACATTACGACTGACATTATTTCAGTTTTAATGGCTTTGGAATTTGATATACATATATAATATATGTACAATTCTTTACACAAGCTGCAGTCATATGTAAAATTACTATTATATACTAATAATTAATTACAAACATATATACAAGCTAATTTTTATATATTATATGACAAAAAAAAATACAATCTATATGTTATGTCAATGTTAGTAATTAGTTATATTAATGAAATAAGAAAAGAAAATAACTTACAACTTGTAAATAATCATTTTTAGCCTCAGCATACTGAGCTAGTTTGAGGTAGACATTTGCTCTGTGCAGCCTTGCCGCTGTGAAGTCAGATTTCATTTCCAACACCTACAATAAAATAAAAAATTTAAAAGGTTATTAAGTCACCTTGACATTATCTTATGTTTCAATAATATTGTAAATGTAAACTACTACATATATACAGTGTTAAAATACTTTTTTTATTAAATAAACATTAACAGATGTTCAAAATTTCAATAAAGAATAAAAATATTTTTATATGTAAATATGTGAAAGCACATTTCCATGTACAAAATATTTAAAAATAAATATTTATCTAGAATTTTAATCTGTTTTGCTGCAATGTTATTAAGACTCAATATTATCCATGAAAATACAGTAGTACTTTGACTTATTAAATAATTAATATACTATTAAGTTTATTGAATTTATGTCATTTAAATATTAGGATTACTTACTTTGGTAAAGTCCTGTAAAGCAAATTTAGCTTTACCAAGTGCATAATACACGGTGCCCCTTTTAAAATATGTGAGGTAGTTGTGCGGGTCACCCTCTAGAAAGGTTATATTGTATTAAATATTTTGATTTTGATTTGAAATTATTTTTATTATTATCTTACCTAAATAAAAATTATCTCTTGTTATCTTTCAGATGCTAAAATCATGTTTAATTTACTTTTAAAGATATATGCAGTTTTGTGTGAATGAGTTTAATGTATAGTTTTAACAGAACATTGTGTGTTTAATTAATGAATAAATATAGTCTGGACTTGTCACAGCAGTATTATTATACAAATGCACATATGCTTATATTATGTCAATGATTTATATATTTAAAGTGATTGCCAAAAGTAAATGAATAATGACAGGAATTAAAAATCTAAAGAGAGATGTGTGGCAATTTTTTAAAAATAAACTTTTTAAATCTGAATATTTCGATGTGTGCAATGATTACTTTCAGAAATATGAATTTGGTACATATATACATATAAATAAAGGTCCATTTAACTCACCAACAGCCGCATGATAGTGCGTTAAGGCATCGGACAGCTGACCACGAGCAAGGAAATCCCGGCCTAGTTCCAAGTGCTTATTTACCTCCGCTTGTGATGCACAATCTGAAACTATATTACGAACTATTACAACCCATACTTCACTGACAAAACACAATAATATCAACAGAAACAATAAAAGAAAATACAAATATCAAACTTCACTTACAATCTAATAAAACTTCTAAAACTAATAACACTAAACATGGCGTGATTTTGTTCCAGCTTACATTCGATAAATAGTCCATTGTTATAAATTAATTTATAATAGCAGACTTAATTTAGATTAAAGCAGTAGTTTCAATATAAACTAATTATTTGACAGAGCCACAATCCATCTTTCCTTCATCTCTTTTCGTGGTCTGTTCTTATTGGTCCAAATCAGACGTTTTTCAATGACATCACAGATATAAAAGTAGTAATGTAATATGATAACAGCCGTCATACTGTTATTAATTAAATATATGATACAATATATTTTATAAATCATATAACTTATTAGCAATACATTGCTTTCAATGCTCTTTGTCAAATCATATGTAACTTTAAAATTGTATTTTATAAATGTTGAAAAATTTCTGAACGGATTGAAGATATTGCCATTTTAATATTTTTATGTATCTTGAAATAAAATTAAATAATTTTTAAGTATGTTCTAGAGAAAGATATAATAACAAAATATTCGTTTATATTCACGAGTTTATTATTTTAAATTTAAAATAAAATATATTAAAAAATAATTACATGAAACTGGTATACCTCCTACATGGCAACACAGTCTTTCTTTCACTTCAACTTGCAAAATAGTGTCCGGTTAGTTTTCTGAAATCGTTAATTTTTACTTAAAATAAAATAAATACCTAAAAATAAACAAGTATCTATAATTTTACGATATCTTAGATTATATTCTTTATTATTAAAGTTCCGGATTGGTGATATACTTTGAGATATTTTATGATTACTTCACTGTACTCGTAGGGATGTCAACATAACCTAACAAAGTTTTAATTTAAAGTGGTGATTTAAAGGAATGGCAGACGCTGCGCCATCGACAGCGCCTAAGGCGAAGGCGCCTAAAAGCAAGGCTCCTAAAGAGAAGGCTGCTAAGGTGGCCCCTGCGGCACCCGCGGAGCCCCCAAAGGCCGTCCGCAAAGTCTCGTCTAAGCCCCGTCACGGAAGATTGTACGCTAAGGCGGTATTCACAGGATACAGACGTGGTTTACGCAACCAGCACGAAAACACTGCTCTTTTGAAGGTAAAATAAACAGTATGTTAGGTTATTTTCAAATGTGCTATAATTGTATATTTTAATGCTTTGTTACTTTTTTGTACCCTAGGAATCTTAAATATAAGCAACTATATGATTTAACTAGCTATATATCTTTTAATTAGCTTTTTTCCCAAAAATCATAGATATAATGTTTTGATAATTTATTGTGAGATAAATTATAGCGGGGACGGAAAAAAGCAGGGACTAAGCAACGGAGTATCTTAACACTAGGTTCGTATGGTTCCTGCAGTTCCCTCTGCCTACCCTGCAATGTACGAGATAAAGCGTGAAGCTAAAAAAAAAATCATGTTGCTTATCGGTTATCACAATACAAAAATATTAAATAAACACTGAATGATGCTTAGACATTTGAAACCTGAACCACCATGTGGACAAAATTTTACTGATATATTTACATTCGTGATTAACAATTTCTTCAATATTAAGGACATCATTACAAATCAAAACATAAAAATTCCAGATTGAAGGAACAAAGGGCCGTGAAGACGCCATCTTCTATGCTGGCAAGAAATGCGTATATGTATACAGGGCTAAGAAGAGGACACCCATTCCCGGAGGACCTCGCGGTAAGAAGACCAAGTTGAGGGCCATCTGGGGCAAGGTCACCCGTCCCCATGGAAACAATGGCAGTGTGCGTGCCAGGTTCAAGTCTAACTTGCCCGCTCAAGCCATGGGACATAGGATACGAGTGGTGAGTTTAATTTTATGTCAATTTTTCATATTAAGTTAATGCTCCTGAGTTATTTTTTATTTATTTCTTCTTTAAGTATTGAAGTGTTATTTATTGTAATTTAATTATGATTAATTTGTGTGTAGTCATGTAATATTAAATCTTATATATTTCTTAAACAATGACAATTTTATAATTTTAAAGATTCTTCTTTTTTTTAATAATTTAATGGTCTACATTCCAAAATCTGTTTTCCATTAAAGAAACATTTGGGTTAACAATTTTTAAAGGTTTTGGTATGTAAGAGTATATCTTACATACCAAAACCTTTAAAAATTGTTAACCCAAATGTTTCTTTAATGGAAAACAGATTTTGGAATGTAGACCATTAAATTATTAAAAAATGTATAATTCAGTTGCATGTCAAAATTCTGGGATCTTACATTCTTTCTCGTTAGTATTATACATATATAGAACATTATAATAATAATAATATGCTTATTTAGCTCAGCCTGTTTGTCTTTATTAAAAATATATCTAACATAACTGTGTTTTTGTTTCAGATGTTGTATCCATCCAGGATCTAAGAACCTTTGTAATATAAGACTAAAATAAAACAAAATCCAAATTTCAGCAGTTTCATTTAAAGTATATTTAAGACGTCCATTATGGATGTTATGATTGAACTTGATTAGAACAGTTTTGACATATGTATATTCACTGTACATTCATATATATTTTTTGTTTTATGAAGTTTTCCATTTTACAATAACTACTTTCTGAGTATGTGGAAATCAACAACTGACCTTTTTTAACTAGAACACTATGAATAAAAACATTATCTATACTGAAGTTCGATCCAAATATGCCATGTGTGTTATATATTTCTCCTTTTAAAAATACTGATAAATATGGTTTTCTCAATTACTGTAAAAAGAACTTTGTAAATTTTACTTGACTTTGTAGATTTAACTCTGGGATTAGTTTGTTATAGGAAAAAACTCATTTTAGTTACCTTTTCTCTGGAGGTTACCATTTGATGCATATTGTATTGCAATTGGATGGAGTACAGTGAATATAGTCAGTTGTAAAACAGTATTAAATTACATTATGAAGATTTTTTATTTGATTGTAATATTTGACTCCAGGGAATATTTCAGCAAATGACTATAAGTGCTCTTGTTAAATCAAGGTAAATACTTTAGAAAGTAAAATTCAGATAAATACTAAGTATTTATAAATTATTATATTTATAAATAAATAGAATGATTGTTCTGTAAAATTGAGTACTAATTTACTACTGAAATTGCTTTTATTTCTTCCGCATATTAACTAGTTGTTCCTATAAATCTATATAGTTATAGTAATATAAATATATATATAGTTGTAATATACGATTTCATATAAAATATTATTTCGACGATATGAATTATA
The DNA here is from genome assembly GCA_037178615.1 of Dione vanillae. NCBI lineage: Eukaryota > Metazoa > Arthropoda > Insecta > Lepidoptera > Nymphalidae > Dione > Dione vanillae. The sequence continues at coordinate 222,420 of JAZFAU010000025.1, forward strand.
TACCTATGTATATCGAATAAATTTAATAATAAGATAGGTAAAAATATAACAATAAGGCTAGACACTGGTGCTGTATCGGCGTTGGTGTTTTCTCGCTAGTCATAGTCATAACATTCTGAGGAGCTGTTTGATCTGATTGAAGAATGATACGTTGGACTTCAATTGGTTGTCCATGGAAAGGAACTCACCAGCTGCAGCTTTCACTGTCATTACATATATTTTTTCTAAGATATAATTGATAGCATATTTAGGAGTAAAGCCTCATTTAAGAAAAAAAAATGATCATTAAGAATGTGTTTACGCTCAAAAAAATGGAATCCCTTTAGTGATTTTCTTCTTCTTTTAATTTATGGCGTTTTTTTTTTTATTATGGCTTGATTTTGCAGAGACAGGCGCAAAATATTTTGCCAGTGTCACGTATAGTAGAGAAAACACGAATGCGGAGTATAAAAAAAAATAGAATAATATGAATAAATGATGAAACACAACAGATGATAAAATATATTCTGAAACAAACAATAAAACAAATTAAAGATAAATACTATTCAAAGTAGACGAAAAGATAAAAAATTGAAAAATAAGAACATAATGAGATATACAATGATAATGGAAAATCAATTACAATTTAATATCATTATCTACAATAAACTTAGCGAACAATCTAACAAATGGACTAAAAACTAAACCTAAGATACATTTAACGTTAACAGGGCGTGGTAAATTAGGAGGAAGGATGTCATAAAGAGAGTATTTAAGTTTCGGACAGTTAAATAAAATGTGATCGGTGGAGCCTTCATCCAACCCACATTCGCAAATAGAACTGTCTTTCACCCGCAACTTGGCCAGATGTAGTGGAGTACACGCATGGCCAAGGCGGAGTCTACAAATAGTAGATGTGACAGTTCTATTTGCGCGACGATAGCGAAAGAACCATGGAAAGGTTGGAACTTCTCGTTGTATAGAAGCATAATATTTACCTTTTATTACGGTTGATTTTTTCCAAAAATTGATCCAAGAAATCTTGAGATCAAATTTTGACATAGACAATAAATCTTGAGAATGTATAAAATTATAATTTACGTGACCAGAGCATACTGCAGATTTGGCATAAGAATCAACTGTTTCATTATCAACAATACCAGAGTGACTAGGAATCCATGCAAGCCATATGTTCATACCTTGTTCATAAAATCGGAATAAAGCTTTCCTAATTTTGAGGACAAGGTGAAAACCAGACCTGCTACGAAAAGGATTTTGAAGTAAAGATTGTAAAGCACTTAAGCAGTCTGTAAAAATTATAACTTTTTGTAATTTGTCAGATTCTACAAACAAGATACTTTCAAATAAAGCTATGCATTCACCAGAAAAAACCGAAGTTTTAAGAGGGCATTTAAAACTTAAAATAATTTTGATTTTGGAAGCCAACAAGCTGCCCCAACGTTAGATGAATGTGAGGACTTTGAAGCATCTGTGTATATAGCTGTAAAGTCTGACCAATTATCAGAGCAAAGGCTTTGAAATTTAGTATTGGCTTCTGGATCATCTTTTTCAATACCTAGACTTAACAACACTGAAGGAATATATGTAAGCGAATTAAAAGGAACAGAATATAAAGAGCGAATCTGAGAATTAAAAAGGAGATGAAAGGGACGAAAATTTGATAAAACTTTTTAAAATACAAGGGAAGTGCTGTGGGGACTTAATGACTCGAGACATACAACGAAGACGGCTTAGCAAGGGATGGGAAGAATATTGTAGGACTTTAGATATAAAACGATCAGAAAGATAATGGCGACGAAGGTGGAGCGGCGGATCAACACATTCCACTTGCATCGCGTTTGTAGGAGAAGATTTCATAGCACCTAAAATAATTCTTAGTGCCTTATAATGGATTTTGTCTAATTTAGCTAGAGGAGATTTATAACATGGATCCAACAAAAATATAGCATAATCAAAATGACTTCGAATAATGGCATTATAAAGAAGTTTTAATGCGAATTGATGGGAGCCCCACCAAACTCCAGAAACCTCACGCAATATTTGAAGATTTTTTTCACATTTTTCGTACACATACTCCATATGGGAAGACCCAGAAAGTTTAGTATCTGAAATAACACCCAAGAACTTAACAGAGTTAAAAATAGGAATACTTTGATTGTTATAAACAATATTGACATCAGGGACATGTCTCTTTCTAGTAAAAACAACTACACTGCTTTTGGGGACGGACAAGGATAAACCATGCAACGAAAGCAATAGCCCCTAAATAATATAAAGCAGAATTAAGTCTAGACACAATTTCATCAACATTTTTAGAGCTATAAAATAGCACAATGTCATCAGCATATTGTAAAATATTACAAAAACAATCAACCGATTTCTCTAAATCATGTGTATAAAAGCTATATAAAAGAGGGCTTAATACAGAACCCTGAGGAAGTCCGTTCCATAGTGTTCTAGGGGGGAGGAGATTGCCTTGATGTCTAATACGGATTGATCTGCCACTAAAAAGATTAAAAATAAATTGGGTTAATTTAGGAGGGAGGCTAAGTCTAAGCATTTTAAGTTTAAGATTGGACAAAATGACACTATCATATGCGGAACTAATATCTAAGAAAACACCTATCAAATACTCACCATTAGCAAAGCTAAGGCGGATTTCTGAAGTGAGAATACTAAGACTATCAATTGTGCCAAGCCCTTTCCTAAAACCAAATTGTGATTTAGAGAGTAACTCCCTGTTTTCTAGTATCCAGTCAAGTCTATTTTTTATTAAATGTTCCATAACTTTGCATACAGTTGAAGACAATGCAATAGGACGGTAGGACGAAGATTCCCTAGGATCTTTTCCAGGTTTTAAAATAGGGATAATGACTTGTGTTTTCCAGGATAGTGGAATGCATCCTGTTTCCAAGAAGGAATTAACAATAGAAACATATATCAATTTTGCAGAGTAACTAATATTAATTAGAAAGGAATAGGGAATACCATCCTCACCCGGAGAAGAATCAGATAATCCATTCAAAACACAGTGAAGTTCATTAATAGAAAAGGGAATGTCCATCATATCGGTGTGTGTAAAGAGTGAAGGACCAAAGCAGTCCGAGTTAGGCACGTAAGGAGGGGCTAGACTACATGCAAAATCTTTTAGCCAAGAAGAATCATTAGATGAAATGTTACATAAAAAATCACTAAGGGAGGAGCGGAACATTTTGATCAATTTCCAAATTTTCGAAGATGGAGTGCGGGGATGTTGAGATTGACAAAAACGTACCCATCCTAACTTCTTTTTACGTTTAAAGAGTCTTTTAGTGTAGGCTGCTATTTTCTTATAATTTATAAAATTTGACAGAGTCATACACTGAATGTAGTTGCGTTCAGCAGTCTTACGGTTAATAATGGCAGTAGAACATTCTTCGTCCCACCAAGGAGGAGAAGATAACAATTTGCCTCCACTTCTTTTACGTGGTATATTAATAACAGCTGCAGAATGTAAAATATTTATAAAATGTTCATAGCAGATCAAGGAATTTTCGTTATTAACAGTGGGTAATTTAGGCAGTTGGGAATCAACATATGAACAGAATTCCGACCATTTAGCTCTATTAAAGAAAAAGGGCATCAAAGAAGTAAAAGTAGGAGATGGTGATGATTTTTTACAAAGTGAAATAATAATCGGAAAATGATCACTACCAAATGACGTGGGGAGAACTTGCCAATTTAGAGAAGAAGCTAAAATAGGGGAACAAAGGGTTAAGTCTACCGCATTCTTTGGATTCTGGTGAGGGTAAACACGACGTGTTGGCGACCCATCATTGACGATACAGACATTTGCATCATCAAATACGTCTAATAAATGTAGGCCAAAGCTGTCACAGGAATGAAAGCCCCAAGCCGTGTGGTGGGAGTTAAAATCACCGAAGATGATCAGTGGGCGAGATAAGCTAGCTAAAATTAGCTGAATATCTGAAGTTAAGGAAGAGTGATGATGTGGTATATAAAAAGATACAAAAGTTAAATTGAAGGCTTTAACAGCAACAACATTTATAAAAGGGCTATGAGGAGGAATGGAAACACTTGAAAATGAGATTCAACGGTTGATTAAAAAAGCAGAGCCAGCATACCCATCATTTCTGTCATCTCTCAAACAAGAATACCCTGGTATAGGAAAACGTATACCGGGTTTTAACCAAGTCTCAGAGATGGCAAGAATTGCAGGATTATGTGACTGGATTAAAAAAAGAATTTCCGGTTTTCTTGTTGTGAGGCTCTTACAGTTCCACTACAATATTTTTATGAGGTCCATGAGGAGATGAAATGGATGATGAAGATGGAGAATTTAAAGTGTTAACAGCAGCGTTGTTCGGTATTTTGTTATTATTGATTGGTGACAGTCTGTCGGTTAATAAGACCAAAAGAGAATATAAAAGTTGATCAAGTGATGGAGTATGAGACGAAGATGGGTCAATGGCACAGCCATTTCCAAGAGTTGATGAACATAATGATATGATATTTTGATGTGCAATTTTGTCATAACCAATAGATTTAGACGTGTGAGGTCGGACTGATTTAAAAACTGTTTTTTTATATGAAGATGTGGCATGTGTGTTAGAGGAAGGAGACACTTTAGGAGGACAATGAGTAGGAGGAGAGAGTGGAGCGGTTTGTGATTTTAACACCTCAGCATAAGGTCTACGAGAAGAAGGGAACTGTGCAGATGCCTCAGAAAAAGAAATATTCTCTTGAGACATTGCATTTTTAATCAATCGTTGTCTCGCGTGCTCAGGACAAATTGATTCTAGCGCATAATGGCTGCCAGAGCAGTTTACGCAGGATGCATTTGACTTAGATACGGAACATGAATCGCCAGAGTGAGATTCAGAACATTTAAAACATCTAGGTTTTGATCTACAGATCGATTTCGTATGCCCAAATCTGCAGCAGTTATTGCACTGAATCGTCGGTAAGTTGTAAACCTCGACATCGAGAGCATTAAAAAATAAAAATATTTTTTTGGGTAAAAATTGACCCCTAAATGTTAAAACAACAGACTGTGTAGGAATCCAATTTGTGATTCCATCCACAGTCTGTTTTCGATTTAATCTTCTGGCCTTTAACACAGGGCCACATCCTGAGGGAAGCTCCAAGCTTTCCGTGAAACTTTCCATGGACCAATCAATTGGTACATTCCGCACCAGACCCATACGAGTAACACAGAATGTTGGAATAAAAGCTTTATACTTGTGGGTTGTTAATATGGAATTCAACATAAAATTGTTAGCCGCAGCGGCAGAGAGAAATTCTACGCTGATTTTGTTTCTGCCAATGCTTTTAACTCCATCTTTATTTATTTTATCAATTTTATTTTTGAAAAGAAATTCGCCAAATTTTAGAGGTCTCAATGTAAGTCCCGACAATTTTTCAGACTCTAATCTAGAGACATGAACAATGTAAGGTCCTGAATCTGTTTCACAATAAAAATTTAGTAGATCATCCAAAGAGGAGTTAACGAATGTGGTTTGAATAGATGGGTTAGCTGCCGCTGGGCCTATAATTGTTTTCTTTAAAGGTATTACACTATGATCAGCATTGTGACGTTTTCTAGAGACGTTAGGGAAATCATTATCTGGAGTATAAAAAATCTCACCCGGATCGGGCGGTTCCGGTTCCGGGATATTGTCCATATTTGATGTCAAATATGGCACATATCACAAAAAAACCTAAACTAAAATAAATAAATTCTATACTAACCTTTTTAACTATTTATAATACACAATTAAATAACCGATATCTACTATACAATAATTTACATAAAATGCAAAGTTAAATCAATGAAAATTAAATTTCAAATTCAGAGCTCGCAAATCGTGTGTTGACTACATCAAACGCGATCTGACCAGGCCAATTTATGGCGTTTCTTGCAATTCTTATTTGAAAAAACGGACTAAACACATGATGTACGCAGAACGTAATGATTAGTCTGTAGAGTGTCTCCAAACAAAATTTGTGGCAGTTTTAACATTGAGACTTTCATTTGCTACTGCTTTCGGAACCTGTGGCGTTCATTCGACAACGAATTGCTTGTAAAAGTATATTTAAATTAAAAAATATTTTAATTTTTGAATTGGATTGGATTATCGTGGTTCATTTCGTATATTTTAGTTTTGTGGGTTTTTATACATTATATTCAGTTAATAAGCAGACCAGATATTTCCCCATTTAGGACTATTACTGTTACTTTCATATTTAAATTATCGGCAGAAGAATCATATCGAATGTGTTAAATAAAAAGGACTATAAAGATATATAAAAACTATTTTCAATGTGTTAATCCACACTAAGCTTTACGCTTTATCCCGCACATGGCAGGGTAGGCAGAGGGCAGCGCAGGGGCCGTGGGAATCTAGTGTTAAGACACATCGTTGCTTAGTACCTGCTTTTTCTCCGTCCCCGTTTACCGCCTTTTTTCGAGGCATTGCATGTTGCGGAGCTCAACGCCACACTAAGGATAGAAAAAATCTATATGCAAGTAGCGCAGGTTCAAATTCCGCTGCGTTCAAATCTTTATGTTATCTTAAAATATTTTTATTGACACGTTTCTTCTTTTTCATCATGTTACTTGATAAATGGAGGATACCGCCTTTATTTATTATATCATGTCGAATGTCTCTCGCCTATCCAATTTATTTATTATTCAATAAATCTTTGAGCTGCGGTGAAATACCATCTCTTTGGAAAAAATCGTACGTTTTTCCAGTATACAAATATGGTGATAAACACGACGTTCAGAACTATAGACCGATCTCCAAATTAAACGTTTTGGCAAAACTATTAGAAAAAATAATTTATGATCAAATTTTTCCTCTCCTGCGATCTATAGTCCTTGATCAACAACACGGTTTTATCAGTAATAAATCGACTGAAACGAACCTTTGCGAACTTGTCCATAAAGTAACTTCGGACATGGACAGAGGGTACCAATAAGACGTCGTGTATACCGATCTCTCAAAAGCCTTTGATAAAATTTCACATATTATACTTAATTAGTAAGTTAAGGGAAATCGATATACGTGGTGATCTTCTTCGGTGGCTGACCTCATATCTTCGTAATAGAAGCCAAGCTGTTACCATCAAGGGTTTTTGTTCATTGTTTGCTCCAGTTTCATCAGGTGTACCTCAGGGGTCTCACCTCGGTCCTCTTCTTTTCATTTTGTATATTAATGATTTTTTACAAGGCATCAAGCACTCTTCAATTTTACTATATGCAGATGATATTAAGTTGTGTAAAAGGATTACGTCTTCTTCGGACTGTTTATTTCTTCAAGATGACCTTCAGAACTTATGCGCGTATTGCAAGAATAATTCCCTATTCATAAATGTAAAAAAATGCAACGTCATTTCTTTCACGAGGAGACATACTCGTTTTAGACATGACTATCTTCTGAATGATACTATAACAAAACGTGTGACCGAGGTGAGAGACCTAGGCATACCTATATCTTGATCAAAAGCTTACTTTTAAGTCACATATTAATCGGACAGTAGCGAGAGCATTCCGTGTGCTTAGTTTTGTGATAAGAACCACTAAGGATTTCAAAAACGTCTCCACACTCGCCCTTTTGTTTAACTCTCTTGTAAGACCTATATTAGAATATGGATCCATTGTTTGGAATCCGCACTATAAATTGCACGTTAACCGTTTAGAAAGTGTACAGAAGAAATACTTAAAACACTTACAGTTTAAATTTAATAACAATACTCATGGACCCAATAATAGCAGTAGTTTAGATCAAATTTTTTTGTACAAAATAGTTCGAGGTTTCATTAACTTTCCGTACTTGCTAAATTGTATAAACTTTCGATGTCCCAGATTAACTGCTCGCAAACACCTACTTTTTAATGTGCCTTTAACTCGAAGCAAATATGCGCAAAATGTTTTTATTAACCGTGCATGTAATAGTTATAATGAAAAATTTTATGGCATTGATTTGTTCGACGTAGATAATGCTAATATCTTAAAAACAAAAATATTGCAATTGCTTAATGACGACAATAATATATAATTTAAATATTGTATATAATTTCATTATAATCTGTTATAATTTAATTTAATTGTTATAATTTAATTTAATTTTTGTACCTTTTTTATTTTTTTTTTACCTGGCATGACTGACTTACGGCCTTATTCATAAAAAAGTCTTATAGAACGTTTTAAGTATACTTTAGTTAACACGCTCTTTAGGCTTATAGAACGTTCGATAAATGTTTGTATTCATAAACGCTCTATAAGCCTCTATAACTAAAGTGTCACTAATTTGATTTATACGTTCACAATGTTGCCACTATACTGAAGTCGGTCGACTTGTTGCCGAAAATACCAGTAAATCCACAGATGATAAGTGACAAACGCATTGACATAGTATGACCACAGATAATATTACGTACAAAAATATATTATTGGATCTGGCTTGACATATACCGGCTTGATTTACGTCGTTGTTATCACAAAAACACGAATGTTTATTTTATTTTAGTTTATAAACTTACTTAATTTTTAAAAAATTAAGTCAAAAGAAGTAAAACGACAAAGAATTGAAAATTGTTTAGACGTGGACAAGTATTACCTATGTTCTGTGCACCTTTCTTATGTAGAATTTATTATTAATAAACTTGTTAATAACTAAATATAGTTAATAAATATCGAACAAAATGTCAATTGTTATATTGTTTTGTTTACGAAACTGAAATTGACACTCTTGATGACAAGCGACTCGACGACGTCATATCAGTGCTCATATTAGTATGAGCTATAATCAGCTGTTATATGAATCGGCCATCTTTGGACGTTAAAACACTCTTATAGTAGGGTTCTCGGTTTTATAACTTTATGATAGGTTTATAGAACTGATTGGGTCTAAAATGCTGTTATGAATAACGTTTTTTGACAACTGTACTATATCGAGTCTTTAAGCGTGCTATAACTTTTTATGAATAAGGCCGTTAATGTTTACATTTATTCTTAATTTATTTATTGTTTACATAATTTTTCTTAGAATTAAGTTCAGTTTTGTTTTTTTAATTATTAATTTTTATTCGTTATTACCTAGCTTTAAATCTAAATTTTGTGATATTTTGAAATTCTAACTTTAATTTAATTTTTTTTATTGCTCTAATAATGTATTTTAACTTATAAGTGGAAACTTGATTGGTTTGTGATTTAATTTATATTTGCTAATGTTAAGACCAATTGTACTGTTTGTTTCCCAAATAAAATAAAATAAAATAAAAAAAATAAAATAAATATCTAACTTAAAACGAATTAACGACGCTTCTCAGTATGAGGTTTACATTTTTCATTATTCGTTTCATAAGAAAAAAGTTAAAACAGCAGGAAGTTCTTGATTTAGTGTTATTAGTATTTTAAATTTAAAAAATAGAGGTATTTTATTTTAACGATTTTTAAAGTGTTAATCCACACTAAGGATGGAAAAATACTTGAAGAAATCATATAAAAATTTGCACGCAATATTAATAAAAATAAAATTATCAAAATATTAATAAAAATAGCATTCTATATATTCTAGTAATGGTCTTTGTAATGGGTCTTTGGGTAGCGGAATTAGTAAAAATCTCCCTATGGAGACGAAATAAGTTGTATAAAGTATATAAGAATTTCGACGCAGCGTGATGAAGAACGCATGACCCAGTGGTGAGAGCGCTTGCACGGTTCGCAAGAGGAGTTTGCAAAAGGGCGCGGGTTCGAGTCCCGCTGCGTTCAAATTTTTATATTTTCTTTAAGTATGAGAGGTTTTTTGGAATTTGCTTGTAAACGCGATGGTTTATGGGTTCGTACCCGATTGGGGAAGATGGATTCTTCAATTCTACATGAGCCCTTGAAACTTAATCTTAAAACTGTCGTTGCGGACTTTTCACCTTTCGAGGCAATGCGTGTTGAGTGGTGGAACTCAACGCCGCGCTTTGACTGTGAAAGCGAAGAAAATGGAAATGAAAAAATTCCATTGCCTTGAGTAGAAATGGAACCTCCAAACCATCACGTTTACAGGCAGACGCTACATCTCAGCGCCACGACGGTCCTCATTGATTTACGGCCGATATTAATAATAAATACTAATTCACAGATTGCGGCTTTCGATTGATTATTCAATACAATTTTTGAGAATTGCTTACTAATATTTTGTCTCTACCAGCAGCAGCGAGCTGGGTAATGTGACTCTCGAGGCTTTTGATACGGAGGTCGCGCATTATGGTAGCGTTCCTAACGTATCGAGGAGCCTGGACGACTCGTCGGAGAGCCACATTCTGCATCGACTCAAGGAACCTTCGAAGACTCGGACTCGTAAGGGAATACCAAGCTGGGGACGCGTACGCTAGATGAGGTCAAACGTACGTTTTATAAAGTCCCAGTTTGGTACGAAGTGGGAGGCGGAAACGGAGAAGGGGACGCAACAGAGCCATCGCAGCTCTCGCTGCATTCCTGGCCTTGGCAACCTGGGCGGCCATGGAGAGGGTTCTCTCGTCGGAGACGCCCAGGTTTGTGATCTGGCGAGCCCAGGCGACCTGTTCACCCTGGAGTACTAGCGGAGGAGGCAAACGCGGGCTGAGCCCAAACGAGATCGCTTGGGTTTTAGCCACGTTGATGGTAAGCCTCCACTCCGCTAACCAGTCTGGTAGCAGGTCCGGTAGCAGGTCGAGGGCTCGCTGGAGCTTGAGTGCCGCATGAGTTTGGTTCAGGGACTTGGCCAGGAACGCGATATCATCGGCGTAAAGCGCCAGTGTGACATCTGCGCGAGCTGTGATGTCATCTGTATAGAGGGAGTAGAGGGAAGGGGATAGGGTACTTCCCTGCGGGACCCCGGCACCGACGGGGTGACTGCGAGTATTTTATCTCTGGGACGACAGATAAGAAATTAAGATTGAACTTTTTATAAAAAACTATGTAAATTTAAAATAAAGCCTGTGCTAACAATATAACATGCAAAAAATACTACAGTCATTTACCTAATTGACCACGTTCCCACTGTCCATTGTTCAGAACGTAGACTACTGAGCGTACATCATTAATTAGCTAAATGTTATATGAAAATTGAAATAAAGCGTAAAGCAAAAAAAGAAAACAAAATGTAGAAACAATACAAAGGAGTCACGTTCGCGGACAGTCGTCGTTGATGATTCAAATTGTCTTTTTTAAAGTGTTTTTACTAATAATTATTATATTGGCACGTCAAGTAAAAACTTGGATGCCATTTTAGTTGAAAAACTGTGAGAAATATAAAATATGGCTTATTAAAACGTTTTTACAGCAAACGAGTACAAAAACGTTTTAAATATTTGACATAATTAATGCTGCTTCGATTTTGAAGTATAGAGGACAGTAAGCACAGATTATGGTTTATTGAAAACTGTACGCCATTGAAAATATTACGATCTATTTATGTTTGGTAATATTTTTATATAGCTTCACGCTTTATCCCGCTCATAGCAGGTTAGGCAGAGGGAACCGCAGGAGCCGTGGGAATCTAGTGTCCTACGTGTACTCCGTTCTCTCCGCAACGTGTTGAGTGGCGGAACTCAACGCCGTGCATTGCCAGAACGAAAAAAATGGAAGTGAAACAGCCATCTTCCCCGACTGAGAATCGAAGATATAAATCGTCGTATTCACAAGCCTGCGCCTCTGCGCCATTACAGTCCTCAATATTTAGTTATATAAAACATTCTAATATATTATTATAATTTTTAAACTGTTAATCCACACTAAGGCGTACAAAGGCGTAAGGCGTAACACAAAACATAAGGCGAAAAGCGGGAACGGAGAAAGCAGGGACTAAGCAACGGAGCGTCTTAACACTAGGTTCAGAGTTCCTGCAGTTCCCTCTGCCTACCCTGTAATATGCGGGATAAAGCGTGAAACTAGAAAAAAAAATAAAACAGAAAAATTTGAACGCAGCGGGGTTTGATTTTTTTTATTTTCATATTTTCTTTTAGTATTATTCTTATATTATGTATTAATAAATAAATGATTAAATAAAAATCAATACAAAAAAAATCATTTTAAATCTCGTAAAGTAGTCAGAAATACAAAACTCAAAACCATTTAAACAAATCGGAAATAGACTGAAGGAGATTATTAAATATGTACGATCAGGTCCGATATTTCAGCTTCAGAACAAGTCGCCGTGACACAGATACCTACTTATACTACTATATTGATAGGTTTTGTCTATTCTTTATTCATTAGTTATATCACCATGTAGTTGTGGCGCAGATACGTAGCGTCTGCTTGTAAACGCAACGGTTTGTGGGTTCGATTTCCATGAGGAGGAAGATGGATTTTTCATTTCCATTTTCTTCGCTCTGGCAAACTGACTAGGCAAACCGCGGTGTTGAGTTCCGCCCCTGTTGAGTGACGCTATGCCTCGACGAAAGGCGGAAAGCAGCGAACGAGGTGCCTTAACACTCTTCTGACAGTTTCTGCGGTACCCTCTGTCTACCCTGCTATGTGCGGGATAAAGCGTGAAGCTATAAAAAAATCTCATATAGAAGTAAAAACCAAATAAAAATTTCAACTCCAATACCCTAGTATTGGACATTAATTGAAATTTTTCGTTGTTTTTTTTTTCAACTAAAACCCGACAGTCATAAGGCATACCCACTATATAAGTTTCTTGAAAAGAAAAGTAACATAGTAATATTAACAATTATAAAGAAAAGTGCAATCCGACATTGTATTAGCTTAGTTTTAATTAAATTTATTTTAATTTTTTACTGCCTTTCAAACTCTGTGACGTGAGTATGGAAGAAATAAAATGGTTTTATTATTACATATTATATATTATTTTAAGTCACGTGTACACATTGTGAGAGATTAAAGTATCTATGGTCGCATGCACTGTGGACTAAGGCTGCCTTTCACTATAAATGGACATTGAAAATAATAAAAAAAATTAACTGAAACATTTTTCATTTTTTTCATTTTTTTCCATTTTCTTCGCTCTGGCAACTAGGCAAAGCGCGGCGTTGAGTTCCGCCACTTAACACGCAATGCCTCGAAAAAGGCGGAAAGTGGGGACGGAGAAAGCAGGAATTAAGCAACGGAGTGTCTTAACACTAGGTTCAAGTGGTTCCTGCAGTTCCCTCTGCCTACCCTGCAATATGCGGGATAAAGCTAAGAAAAGAAATGAAAATTTGTAATTCCTGAGATAAGTGTGATCGACCAAATAAACTCTCTTTAATTATTTTATGTTTCACGCTTTATTTCGCTTATAGCAGGTTAGGCAGAGGAAAGCGCAGGAACCTTTGGGAACTTAATGTTAGGATACTCTGATTTCCGCTTTCCACCTTTCGAGGTATTGCGTGTTGAGTGGCGGAAACCATCCATTCTTCTCTAGTGGGAATTGAACCCACAAACTGTCGCGTTTGCAGGTAGAGGCTGCTTCTCTGTGTCATGACAGTATTATAATATAGAAGTATAGATAATAATATACAATTCATTCTCTACAGCAAAACGTGCCGCTCCATTTCCACACTTTCTTAGTGATTAATAATATTTAAAGAAAATAGTAACTTTATATCGTGTCTTGTAATGTTATTGTACTACTTATAAGTTATTAATATAGGTATTTACATTTTTTTTAATTAAATCTATAATAGGATCAGACAAAGTGCCTTGCCAGAGCGAAAAAAATTAGAAATAAAAAAATTCGTATTCCTCAAGTGGAATTTGAACCCATAAACCGTCGCGTTTACAGGCAGACGTTACGCCTCTGCGCCACGACGGACGGAGAAAGCAGGGACAAAGCGACGAAGTGTCTAAACACTAGGTTCATATGGTTCCTGCAGTTCCTTCTGCTTAACCTACCATGTGCGGGATAAAGCGTGAAGATTTAAAAAATAATAATCCTACAAAAGACTCGATATATTCAATAGAGTCTTATTCGATATAACTGTAGTACACAGATTAGCAGGCTCAGACTGCAGTGTGCACTACACTGACACGCTATAGCACTTGAGATAGCCGGTTGCAATCTCACGAGCCGCAGTTGACAATCTCTCGTTGACATAAAGTTCCTGGAACAATATAAAATGATATTTACATATAGTATTAAAATAAAACAACATAATATAGTGAAATCTGAAAATTCTAATAGAATATGTATTTTTGTTGTGAAGCGTTGTGGCGCAGAGGCGCAGCATCGGTCTATAACGCGATGGATTGTGGGTTTGATTCATACTCGGGGAAAATGGATTTTGTCAGATATTTACCTTTCACATAAGGATTTTAGCATTATATAAATAGAAATACCTTTGCAAACCAAAATTTATTTTTATACTTCTTAATTGTATTTTTTGTGTGCAATATTTCATTTCTCTATTAAATTATAACTTATTAGGAGGTCAACAAGTGGTAGACCTGAGCTACACCAATACCAGTAGCTCTAAAGGGCCAGGCTCGAACCAGGTAATTACCACGCTCTCACAGAATACAGCAGCATATTAGTGCTGTGTGTTTCGTCAGGTGAGTTAGCCTAGGAGGTCGGTCTGGGTATTTGGTTTGCAACACATCAATTTTCTCTCAGGTTGTGAACGTCTATGGGCGAGGATGTCCACTTAATATAAGGTGGTCCTTCTGTTTGCCATCTTATAATATTTAAAATAATAAGTCCAGATCGTGTGTTCAATTGACAGATATTTTCATACTTAATTAAAGCAAACAAAGCTCGCGTGTTACTTTAAATTATATCTAAGCGCTTCATAACTAAGTTATAAACTAAACAAAGATTCATACACGTACATATACCTGATATACCTCCGCTTTAATTAAGACCAAACTAACACAACGTAAACCGGACGCTTTTATACCGACGTTAAATAAGCACTTCATACATTTTATATAAAAGTATATTGACGAATTAATCGTTTACAGGTCGTTTTATGTTCAAAACGTAGAATTACAATCAATCAATCAATCCAAAAATGTAAATCGAGGATAGAAAAAATACTTAAAGAAAACATATAAAAATTTGAACGCAGCGGGACTCGAACCCGCGCCCTCCTGCAAACCGTGCAGGAGGGCGCAGGTTCGAGTCCCGCTGCGTTCAAATTTTTATATGTTTTCTTTAAGTATTTTTTCTATCCTCAGTGTGGATTAACACTTTAAAAAAATCATTAAAAATATGTAAATCGAGTTTAAATGCAAGAAGCATTGAAAATGTGTAAAAATTGCAAAAATAACAACATCTCGTTAAGTCATATACAGACGTGTATTTGACAGGCAATGACATAGGACACTATGAAATCTTTGGGCTTTGGTTATCAGTTTGATTCTCATTAAGGAACGTTATTATTCTTATATAATGTTTAGTTATTTTACACATTGAACTTTTAATCAAAAAAGCCTTTTGCCTTGGTTTAAGAGTTACATGAAGACAACAAAGTATGTATAATATTTAACTGTATAACAGTTATAATTTACGCTTTAACCTGCATGTAGCGAGACATTTTCGTGTTAAATGGCGAAGCTTAAAGGTGAGGGATAGTTAAAACAGTTGATTATTCTAATTAGGAGTCGAACCCAAAATCAACGTGTATGTGGGGACAGCTAAATATATACTGGCGGGGTGTAGGATACTCTTGGATAGTGGTCAATACTCGCGGCGCCACGATAAAGTACTAGAAATCATACGTGAAGCCGTTAGTCTATCTGTAGCAAGAGCACAGAGAAATATAACAACCAGCAAACGCTCAACAGAGTTTGTGAAAGATTATTTTTATAAAAAACCCCACACAAAAACGTTTCTCCATATTTGATTCAGCTCCTGTTTGGATATTTATTATGGACACGTATGAGTAACAGTGTAGGATCCCTGAGGATATTTGTGTTCCGTCATCCAGACCGGATATTTTTCTATATTCTCTAAGCCTAAAACGCGTAGTACTGGTAGAACTTACAGTTCCGTGGGAAACAAATATCCCAAAAAATCACCATCTAAAACTTAAAAAACTTAAAGTATTTTGATGCTACAAACGAACTGACCATGAATAGGTTTAGAGTAGATTTGAATAGGTTTAGGAGCGAGAGGTATAACAGCGAAATCTTGCTAAAAGCTGTCTAGAACTATTACTAATACATTTCTAGAACGTACTTCAAAGGCGGCATTAGAGGAATCATTTCGGATTTGGTTAGGTAGTGGGAGGAGCTCCGACAGTAAAGGTGGGCGTTAAAGTATTTTAAAGGGGCCCTTTAAACCTACACTTGGATCGCAAGTCCCAAGCGCTAATCGGAGCTCCTCTTTCTACAACACGATGGGCCCGGCACCCGCACGGTGAATCCATGGAACGCTAAGTTGTTTCTTCTCATCATATTATTACATAGTATATAAAGTTATAAAATAGCACATCACCAGTGTCATATAATCAACATCTATGTCTAAGACATTATGTAAGTAATACTGCTTTGTAGTAAAAATAACATATAATTAAAAATTATGCAAGTCTTAAATGCACTACTCGAAGTGCGAACATTTACATTTTATGTACATGAAGAGAAAACCTGTTGGCATTAATTTTTTACTGATACATTAGATATTGTATGTTGCACGTAACTTAGCGTAACTTACGTTAAGTTACGCTAAGTTGTTGTAGTCTTATTCGACAAGGAGTTAATGAATTTGGATTTAATGATTTTGGATTTAAACCGGGAACCTTCACAAGCAGTGAAGGTTCTTGGATCACGACACAGTGTTGTAGGCAAGAAATAACTGTTAGGTCACTTTAATTTCCGTTTATATATATTGAAATGTAGATATTGAAGCCATATTTTTTTATTATTTAATTATTTTTTCCATTTCCAAATATATATATATATATATATATATATATATATATATATATATATATATATATATTTTTTTTTTTTTTTTTTTTTTTTTAGCTTCACGCTTTATCCCGCACATGGCAGGGTAGGCAGAGGGAACTGCAGGAACTATAAGAACCTAGTGTTAAGACACTCCGTTACTTAGTCCCTGCTTACTCCGTCCCCACTTTCCGCCGTTTTCGAGGCATTGCGTGTTGAGTGGCGGAACTCAACGCCGCGCTTTGCCTTAGATGCCAGAGCGAAGAAAATGGAAATAGAAAAATCCATCTTCTCCGACTGGGGATCGAACCCAGTAACCGTCGCGTTACAGGCAGACGTTGCGCCTCTGCGCCACGACGGTATATATATATATATATATATATATATATATATATATATATATATATATATATATATATATATATATATATATATATATATATATATATATATATATATATATATATATATATATATATATATATATATATATATATATATATATATATATATATATATATATATATATATATATATATACATATACACATATGTATATATATCTGTATAATGCACAACCGCTGGCAATTTAACGGCTTATGCACTAAGTGGTACTTGTGTACTGCAATCTTACACATGCATCTACATATTGTATGTTATTGCATTTTTATGTAACTGTAATGAAAAAACATTTATGATCCACTCAGTGGAGGCATTCTAGGAAGAATTATTATATATAGAGTATTCTTTATTGTATTAAAAAATATATGTGATGATCGATATAAGGAAATATACTTAGCAAGGATGGACCATGTTGTGGATATAAAATGCAATGCAATGTTAAGCATAGAAAATATAGATATATATATATACATATACACATTATACTATAAAATATATACTATTTTAATGTAATATTAACGAAACATAGTAAAAATGAAGACTATTCAGATATTGTTTACTTCATTCATTAGATGTTTTTTCAATGACTACTTAAAAGACAAGATTGATAGGCTTTGTTGAATAGCATTGTCATATTTTTCAGGAGGAAAATCTGAACGTAAAAAAACTTTTGAAGAAATTTGATGAAAAAGAGGAATGACGTGGCGCAAAGGTTTAAGCGTATGCCTGTAAACGCGACGGTTCGTGGGTTCGATTCCCACTCGGAGAAGAAGGATTTTTGCTATTTTCATTTTCTTCGCTCTGGTAACTATGCAAAGCGCAGCGTTGGGTGCAGCAACGGAGTGTCTTAACACTAGGTTCGTATGGTGCCTGCAGTTCCCTTTGCCTACCCTACCGTGTGTGGGATAAAACGTGAAAAATTTGGTCTCTAGCGAACTGTTATGGCGCAAGGGCTCAGTTTCTGTTTGTGAACGCGACGGTTCATGAGTTCGGTTCTCACTCGGAGAAGATGAATTCTTTTAATTTCTATTTTATTCGCTCTGGCACTTATGCAAAGCGCGGCGTTGAGTTCCGCCACTCAACATGCAAAGCCTCGAAAGAAGGTAGAAAGCAAGAATCAGAGTGTCTTAACACTAGCTTCCCATGGTTCCTGCAGTTCCCTCTGCCTACTCTGCTATGAGTGGGATAAAGCGTGAAGGTGTAATAAAGCAAAATGTCTAGCATTGGTAAAGCACAAGACCTGTTCGAGCGAAAAATGAAAGTGTTGCCTCGCTACGGTAAATAATATCTAAAAAGCTTTATTAATTATCTTTTTCGTTTTAATAATCTAAAAGTCAAGGGATCAAAACTTAGGATGAACTTCTAAGCGAGCCTAATCCTTTAAGCTTTATTGCTTTTGCTACGAACGATCGTGTATATATATATATATATATATATATATATATATATATATATATATATATATATATATATATATATATATATATACATATATATATATATATATATATATATATATATATATATATATATATATATATATATATATATATATATATATATATATATATATATATATATATATATATATATATATATATATATATATATATATATATATATATATATATATTCACAGTATACAGACACGAGCTTGATTTACGTCATTACGACCATAATAAACTTCTACACTTTATATATGTTAATCATAGAATGTTTAAATTTATATATTTTACTTTAACATATTAAAATAACTTTTTTTATAACATCCTAATCAAAATTTAAGCCACATCTTTACTGTTCAGAGGCCATTTTTCATAATAAAATAACAGAGTAATATTAATCGGTTTATTCTCGTGCGGTAATTGATACAGAAGACCCATATATCTACCTATAAATGCGACTATTTGTGGGTTCGAATCTCACTCGGGGAAGATAGATTTTTTCATTTCCATTTTCTTCGCTCTGGACAAAGCGCGGCGTTGACTTCCGACACTCAAAACGCAATGTCTCGAAAGAAAGAAAGAAGAGAAAGCAGGGAATGAGCAACAGAGTGTCTTAATACTAGGTTCCTATGTTTCTATAGTTGTCTCGGCCTCCGCTGCCGACAGAAGACAAAAGCAAGTCTATTTTTTGATAAAAACAATATAGCAACTGACATTTCTGTTCAATATTCTAAAATAATATCATAAAGAACTTCACATTACAAATAAGTGTTATGTGAAAAAATAGACAATAATTTCTATTCTAAATACTTTCGAAACAATAAAATCATAAATATATATACATGTGCGTTGATTTGTTTTGTGCAGGGACCGTTCTCTCTGACTACCCCGCTAGAGCGTGGAGTATAGAGGGATAGAGCGTGAAGATATGTATGTATGTATGTGTGTGTACTTAGTCTGGCCATAAATACTGTTACTATTCAAAAAAGAATTACTGTTACTATTCAAAAAAAGAATTATTACGTTTGAATTTGGAATCTGTCATTTTTATATGATTGCTTGATGTGTTTTCTTATTTTCGCGCCATTATATTGTTAAATATTTTGTTATATTAAAATGGAGTGGGGTGATAAAGAGAACCGAATCGCTGTGATTGCCTTACATAAAGTAGGTATGGAGAAAAGTGCAATTTTTAAAACCCTCCACCCGCTTGGTATTAGTCAAATGTTTGTTTACCGGGCTATTGATAGGTACAATGATACCTCCTCTGTTTGTGACAGAAAAAGATCTGGCCGTCCACGTACCGTTCGTGTGAAAAAGGTGATTAAAGCAGTTAGGGAAAGAATTCGAAGAAATCCTGTCCGTAAGCAAAAGATTTTATCTCGGGAGATGAAGATAGCTCCTAGAACCATGTCGCGTATATTAAAAGATGACTTAGGACTTGCAGCCTATAAGAGACGTACTGGTCACTTCTTAACTGATAATTTAAAGAAGAATAGGGTGGTAAAATCCAAACAACTACTTAAGCGGTACGCAAAGGGAGGTCACAAAAAATTTTTGTTTACGGATGAGAAAATTTTTACAATTGAGCAGTATTTTAATAAACAAAATGACCGTATTTATGCTGGAAGCTCTAAAGAAGCTTCGCAATTAGTAAACAGAGTACAACGTGGGCATTATCCCACTTCAGTGATGGTTTGGTGGGGTGTTAGCTATGAAGGGGTGACTGAGCCATATTTTTGTGAAAAAGGTATTAAAACGTCGGCACAAGTTTATCAAAATACCATTCTTGAGACGGTAGTTAAGTCTTTAACTAACACCATGTTCAATAACAAAGAATGGTGCTTTCAACAAGACTCGGCACCGGGTCATAGAGCTCGATCCACCCAATCTTGGTTGAAAACTAACGTTCCGGACTTTATCAGCACTGAAAACTGGCCGTCGTCAAGTCCTGACCTAAATCCATTGGATTATGATTTATGGTCAGTTTTAGAGAGTAAGGCTTGCTCTAAACGCCATGATAATTTGGAGTCCCTAAAACGATCCATTCGGTTGGCAGTGAAGAATTTTCCTCTAGAAAGAGTTCGTGCTGCTATTGATAACTGGCCTCAACGTTTAAAAGACTGTATTGCAGCCAATGGGGACCACTTCGAATAAACATTGTATATTTTTAATAGTTATATATTGATGTATTAAACTAACTCACTATGAAAGGAATAAATGTTACGTATAAAAAAAAAATCGTGCTTTTCTTTATAACAATATTTATGGCAAGACTAAGTATATGTATGTATGTAAAACGGACAGTAATCCTATCCCTAATCCTAATCCTCTTGAAGTACACACCCAACTACGTCATAGATTGCTACGATCTTCTAGTACGTTCCAAAGTTGTATGCGAGTATTCTTACTTACGAGGTGGTTACTAAAATGTTGCTAAAATATTTATATGATTTTTGAAGAATTTATCCGCACGGAGGATTAGCAGCTGGACTTAAGCTCCCGCCTCTAAATATGAATTTAGAAATGATTAGTTGATCAGAGCCCTTGGACGGTTTGCAAGAGTCGCTGGTTCAAATCTCGTTGTGTTCAATTTTTTTTAACTATTTTTGTTGCTAAAGTGTTTGTCACTTAAGTTTCGTAAGATAGATCTTAGAATTTTTTGCATCCCCACGACTGGGTTTCGAACAGGCAATCAACGTCATTTATAATAAGCCGGTATCCCACTGCGCCATTTCGGTCCATAGAAGAACATAAGTTAACATAAACTTAAATGATTATGACAAAAAACATACTTCACTACACTACAATATGTCCTTTTTTAACTTGGATTATATACAAAGAGACGTATTGCAATGGTAATAAGAATAAATAGTGTTTATTTATTGTTTTTTTAATATTACGATTTTTTATTATCTATGCATACCACGCTTTATCCCGCACATGGCAGGGTAGGCAGAGGGAACTGCAGGAACCATAGGAACCTAGTGTTAAGACACTCCGTTCCGTAGTCACTGCTTTTTTCCGTCCCCACTCTCCGCCTTTTTCGAGGCATTGCGTGTTGAGTTTATAAAAGATTATTAAAAAAGCTCTGCAGCAACACGTTTAAACAAGTTGGTAATAAAAAAAAACAAATTAGTAGTAAAAAATAACATTTTAGCTCGCGTACATAAATAGATACGGCCGAATGATCCAGATCCTTAGACGTCACTCCTTGCCGCGTGGGTCGACCAGATCTTTTCTGGGGTAAGGTCACTCGTTAGTCATTTAATATACTTTGTGTGTATAAATTTTACTTTAGTTAAAGGGAAGTAGTGTTAAATTATAAATAAGTAAGGAAATTATATTTAGGATAGTGTTTGATTTGTGACACTTAGCTCTAGAAAGGCAACAAATATTACGAATTATTTTTGACTAAATTATAAGATATATGATCAGATTTAAGAAATAAAATTAAAAATGGATTTAATAAAATAGCTTTACACTATTTTCTGCAAACAAGGGGGTCCACTTTCCCGTTCAATTTTGAGTCATTTAGTGCTGAGTGGCGGAACTCAACCACTCGCTATGTATAAGTAAGTTTATAAGCTATTGGACATGTTTTTTTAGGTTAATGCTTTACCCTGTTCACGGTAAGTATGCACTTAAGCATTAAGATACAGAAGAAACTGCAGGAACCGTAGGAATTTAGTTTTAAGACACTCTGTTGCCTGCTTTCCACAATTCGAGACATTGCGTGTTGAGTGGCAGAACCCGTATGTCGCGTTTACATAGTTGTCAGAGTGCAGAAAATGTCCCCGAGCGGAAATCGAACTCACAAACCATCGTGTTAACAGGCAGACGCTGACCTTCTGCGCCAAGACGGTCCTAAATAGAAGTTGTAAAAAGTAAAAGTCAAAAGTCACAAAATCAAAGTTTATTAAGTCTTTTAAATTAAAGGTGAATGAACTTCAACCAACAAATCTGAAAGTAATACAATTTTACCAAAACTTAGTCGATTTGATCTAAAATTTCGATATCTTCATAAGATATTATATTCCTTCACATATTTTGCTAACTTCACTCCTTAGATCGTAATCTTGTTCGGTTTAAATTCTCATTGTCTCTAAATAACATTTTCCAGGGATTTTCCGAGTAATTTGTACAAAATTGTGAAAATTGTGCAATTATGATACTTTACTGTGTTTTCTCGCAATTGGGCTCATTTCAGATGTTTTTTATTTATTTAAGTACTTTGGAGAAAATGACTCAATACTTAAATCATTTTGAAGAATTCCGTAGTAAATTTGTTATTGTAAAAAACACACAGGACGGAGCTATTTAAAACACTCAGTTTACTTGACTAATACTACTTATATGACACGCTATATGTAGTATATATATATATATATATATATATATATATATATATATATATATATATATATATATATATATATATATATATATATATATATATATATATATATATATATATATATATATATATATATATATATATATGATTTGGGAGTAAATATATATAAAATAAATATATATAGCAACATATATGTATTTTGTTTTGCATATTGTCTAGCATATGGTAGAATATTGTACTAATTTTATAAATTTAAAGTATTTCTATTACATTATTTAAATATATAATGACTCTGTACTCTGCCAGACAAACTTTAAGAGTAAGTTTTATTTACTTTTTCACGGACTAATATATAAGTAGATGTTTAGATGGCGTCATTTAGGTTATCTCGAATTGACAATTTAAAATTCCAGTTGCACCTGTGCAATGACAGCGTCAACCTGGAAGATGTATAGAATTACGTACATATATTTAGGTGTAAAAACTATATTTGAACCTAATATCAATCTCCGCTACTGGCGCACTGACCTCTAACTACTTCGCGCAGGAAGCTGCCCATCTCATCTCACCTTCACTTCCCGCCTTTGATCATAGAAAATCCCTTCGGTATTTATATGCAAGTGGTCTATTTTTAACTGGAAACGTTATGTATAGATCAGTAGTACGTATGGTGCTTTTGAGGGTAACACGTTTGAAGCTCGAATATGAATTAGTGGATGGATTAATATATATTTATATAGCTTCACGTATTTATCCCGCATATAGCAGGTAGACAGAAGAAGCTGTAGGAACCGTTGGAATTTAGTGTTAAGACACTTCGTTCTCTGCTTTCCGCTTAAAATTGGAAATAAAACATTCGTTTTCCACGAGTGGGAATCGAACCCACCCCGTCCCGTTAGACAGGTAGACGCTTTGTCTCATACAAAACGTTAATAGTCTCCTGTAATAATAATTAAAAATAACAATTAATCAAAGTCATTTATAAAGAATAACTATGTGTATATATATATATATATATATATATATATATATATATATATATATATATATATATATATATATATATATATATATATATATATATATATAGATATATATATATATATATATATATATATATATATATATATATATATATATATATATATATATATATATATATATATATATATATATATATATATATATATATATATATATATATATATATATATATATATATATATATATATATATATATATATATATATATATATATCGTAGCAAATATTCGCAGTTTGTTCAAGCAAGTAGAGCATCAAGTAGTGGAACAAAAGCGTATTCTTGTTGGTTTTTGTTATCGAAAACAGGTTAATTGCTACGGCTCGTCCCTTCGGAGGCTTTGCGAGAGGCTCCGGAGTTATCGCTCGGTAGCGACTAGGGCTGGCCATCTTTTAGATTTATAGTGTTATATTTTTTTTTGCGCATTTTTTTGTGCTTTTTGTTAGAGTTTTATGTTAAATTAACTTTCGTGCGCTGGTTCTTGTTAGGTTTGAGGTGTTAAATTCAATGAATCGTTAGTAATATATATATTGTTAAAAATATGTGGCTTGTATATGCTTATTGGTGGAATTAAATAGTTTATATATACTAATTTCTCGGATTTTCCACTACTTGTGGCAAGTTCAAATAATTTTATTCAAAATAAGAATACAAGATTCATTTATTGAACATCAAAACCATTACCACCGGTTCGCTAAAGTGAACGCCTCAGACATGACAAGAACCGGCGAATAAAAGGTCATATGATTTTATATATATTCATTGTTGATACAGACTGGAGCGAACATTTCATTTCCAAGATGTGTTGTCATTTAAAATCTTTTTACCTTTAACTCACTAAGAAGTATGTGAGTTAAAGGTTATTAACTAATTACATAATAATATAAATTCACAATTCTTTTAAATTGCGATATGGAACATTTTTGGACGTTGTCTGGGATCCTTTTGTAAAATAAGTCAAAACAACTTTTACTTCGCTTTCGGTATTCATAACAGACTGCGTTCTTAGTCGGACAAAGTAAGGAGTAAAAGCCGTACTGTATCTTATTAGAGCGTGCAAATGAAACTTAGTAATACCTTACGAGGAGAGAGAGAGAGAGCACATATCGGGGTAGGCAGAGGGAACTGCAGGAGCCGTAGAACCTAGTGTTAAGACATTTCATTGCGTGTTAAGTTGCGGATCTGAACGCCACGCTTGCCCAGTTGCCAGAGCGAAGAAAAAGGAAATTTAGAAAACCAATCTTCCCCGAGTGGGAATCGAACCCACAAACCTCTGCGCAACGATGATCCTCGTTCATTTTCATAATAATTTGTAACATAAATAAGGCGACGTTCAAGAATGGCAGCCCTGGTTTTATCCCTTCAATGTACTGTTAAAGTAGATAACGTTCGTGTTATGGGGCTAAGTGATGGGGATTCACACGCGCTTTCACCGATGCCATATTGTTTTTAGGAATTTTGTGGGATTTGTGAAATGCTAGAGTTGACGAGGTCGCTATCACGTGGTGCCAAAGGACTGTTGTACGTCTTAATACGATTATTTACTATATATTATTATTTTTCTATTTCCCCTTTTTTCGTTCTTTCAATTAGGAAAAGCACGGCGTTAAATTTCGCCATTCATTTCGCCATGCTTGAAGAAAGCGGAAAGCTGGGAACGGAGTATCCTAATACCACGGTTCTTGTGGATCCTTCTGCCTATCCTGCTATATACGTGATAAAAGCGTGAAGCTATAAAATAATAAAAAAAAGGTATATAAATCCTGTAATGTACAGCAAGTTCCGCGAATAGCAAATCAAATGCGGCGTTTATCTCCACAATCAACACGTTAAATTTTTAAAATGGGGGAAGAAGTTAGAGAAAGAGTGTTTTAACACTAAGTTTCCTGTTTACTTATGTAATAAGTATACTTACTAAAAGTAAAAAGGCTCTAATATTAAGAAGACACCCCGCTCTCCACTTTCCGCTATTTTGAGCAGCTGAACTCAACTCCACCCAGGTATTAGTAATTTACTATATTCTTAATCTTTTTTAAATAAAGATATAATTTTATTTATTAATAATTCTTAAGAGTAAGTATTTTATTTGAGAAGTTTTCATTCAAATAAAATCGCGATGCGCTTTTTCGTTTAATAAAAGTTTTTTTATCATTGATTGAGCCGATACTAACTTTCAACATCCGCTGCATTGTGGAATATGCCATAAAGTGCAATATTTATGAAATATTTGCTACTGAGAATATCAATAAGCTCATTAGTTGTAGGTTCAAATCCCATTTAGGAGAGTAAAATTTCTCCCTTCTACATTAGATAAGTTAAAACTATGACAATGGTAGAACCAAGTTACAGTAACACTAGTGGCCCTAAAGGGCCAGGCTCGAACCGGGTAATTACCACGCGCGTAAAAGAGCAGCACATTAAAGCTGCTGTGTTTTGTCAGGTGAGTGAGAGTTTTCCGAAACTCTCACTCATTAGCCCATAAAGGGGGTTGGTTTGGGTATTTGGTTGGCAACGCATCCACATCCTGTCAAGTTGTGGATATCTACGGGTAAGAGTGTCCACTTAACATCAGGTGGTCCTTCTGCTTGTTCTCCATCTAATAATATAAAAAATAATCTTTCAACTATAAATACAGGGTCTCGTATATACGTGCAAATCAGAGAACGGAGAGTTTCAACACTAGATTTTAGCGCTTTCTGTAAAATATTTTATTGTACGTCTAATTCTAGAAAAAAAATCTTCTTGTCGTTATTTCAAACGTTATAAGTAATAATTTTACATACATTTACATAGTAATATATTTTTTGTAGATTATATGTATATTATTTATTGTTTCATTATAGCATAGATTATACATATGTGTTAAGTGTTTTTTTTTTTAACTTCACGCTTTTATCCCGCATATTGCAGGGTAGGCAGAGGGAACTGCAATAACTATATGAACCTAGTGTTAAGACACTCCGTTGCTTAGTCCCTGCTTTCTCCGTCCCCACTTTCCGCCTTTTTCGAGGCATTGCGTGTTGAGTGGCGGAACTCAACGTCGCGCTTTGCCTAGTTTCCAGAGCGAAGAAAATGAAAATAGAAAAATCCATCTTCCCCGAGTAGGAATCGAACCCACAAACCGTCGTGTTTACAGGCAGACGCTTACGCATCTGCGCCACGACGGCCCTCAGTTAAGTTCTTAATTTGTTTATATTTTATGATTTTGTAAGAAATCCGGATCTTAAATTTTTCGTCCAAAACACAGTTTAGTTGGTTACATAGATTTCTGTTAGTATATTTTTACAAGCCACTGGTAAATGCCAGTCTAGTCCAGTATTTACGAAGAAGAAATAATACAGATGCTTGGCTTATTAATTAACAACAATGGATTTAAATAAAAAAATAGCACAAATATACATTTTAATTCTGATTAAAAAAAAACGTTAGTAAAAAACTTATACGATTATTTTATTACTAGAGTTCAGTTTGCGGCTTCTTGCTTTTGATCTCGGATTTACTTTAACAAAATACGTATTTATCTATTGTACATAAAAGTTTTTGCTTCATCCTTTATATAAAAATAATGATTAATTAATTAATTTACTTATATACTCGTAAATGGAAAAAGGAAATTACGCTCGGTAATTACTAATAATGTTTGCATTTTGATTCAGGGGATTCCCAGGATGACACTTAGCCTACATGTTGTAGGCAACAAGTACCTAGTCCCCACAAGCTTCCAAATTCCCCAAAAAGTCTTCATAAATTGATTCAGCTGTTCTGGTGATTAGCCCGGGCAAAGGGACAAGCAGACAGCTGAAAAAATCAAAGTATTTATATTCAAGTACGACGAAATTAAAGGCGATTTAAGGCGACGCACCCTCAATTCTTTGGGCTTCGTGGGTGTCTAAGTACGATAGTGATAACATAACATCAGGTGTCCCACTTGCTCGTTCACTTTCCTCTAACACAAAAAAATAAGTAAATAACTAAATGCATTTGGAAAACACAGTTCTTTTGAATTACAGACGGAATTTTTAATATTATTTAATATATGTAAGAAGATAAACGTCAACGCTCCGCGGCCTGACAAAGATTGTCTCACGTCACACGTTCCACTACATGTGATTTTCAGCAGATATGTGTAATTTGAATGATTTTGTTGCTCATCCAACGTGACGCGCTCGTGTTGCTGCACGTGGGTGAGCTAAACTGTGGTAATTTTTCAAATTTTTACTTCAAACGCCTTTAAATTTAACTTCATATATATATTTGTAACCAATAGCTTATGATAGCTGTTCCATATTTTTATGTCTTGTATGGAAATGTATGATAGGTGTGAATTAGCAGTAGTTTTAAAATGGTAGAGCCAATAAAGTGGCAAAATTAAGCTACACCGTACAATTATCACCATAGACCGGCTCCAAATTATCCTAGAAATTTAACAAACCTTGTTTGTGTAACTGACCGAGTATTAAGGCAACATCTGTCCATCAAGATTATAGTCAGAAATCTACTACATTCAGTTAAACATCCGCCATTCCCTTGTGGTCCTAATGGAAGACTAAGTCCTTTGCTATGCCTATTAAAGCGTATGCTTTTTAATTATTTTATAATCTAGCGATTAGCTCGCGGCTTCGTCTGCCGTATGAATACACGGTTATTCAATAACCTTTGGTCTTACTTTTGTATAAACTGAATTACCTACATAACGTTTAATAAAATAATTTATTAACCATTTTGATTATTTTAAATTAACAAATATTGGCATCTTAATACTAGGTTCCTATGGTTCCTGCAGTTTCGTTTCTTATGTCTACCTTGCCATGTGCGGGATAAAGTGTGATGATGAAAAAAAAACATCGGCCAATGCGAGCAGTACTCGCGTATTGAGGATTTCGTACCAATTATGATATATAGGTGTTGCATTTAGAAAAATATTTCTTACTAAAATTATATTTAAATTGAAGGCCGTAGTGGCGCAGAGGCATGGCGTCTACCTGTAAACGCGACGATTTGTGGGTTCAATTCCTACTTGAGTAAGATGGATTTTTCTATATCTAGGCAAAGCGCGCCGTTGAGTTCCGCTACTCAACACACAATGCCTCAAAAAAGGCGGAAAGCGGGGACGTAGAAAGCAGGGACTAAGCAACGGAGTGTCTTAACACAAGGTTCCTATGGTTCCTGCAGTTCCCTCTGTCTACCAAATGGCCAAATGGAAATTATAAATTACAAATTATATGCAGATTAAAATTCTTTATATTAAATTTCTAGAATTTCTAAATAGAGGAGGTGACATATTGAACAAAAGACCTTTTTTTAGAATCACACCGCAGCCACATAAGGACCGTCTGCCTGTAAACAAGATGCTTTGTGGGCTCGATTTCCAGTAGATTTTTTATTTCAATCTTTTTCACAACTAGACAAGCGCCGCGATGAGTTCCGTCACTAAACACGCAGATCCTCGATTAGGCGGAAAAGCGGGGAACGGAGTGTCTTGACACTAAATTTCTGCGATTCCATATGCCGACCCTACTATGTGCGGGATACAGACTTGAAGCAAAATAAAGTAAAATGCACGGATTTCATCAACCAAGACCTCTGTCATAACCACCAAAATAAGTCTTCTTCTTCTTCTCTCAACTCAACTGGCACGCTCGAAGCACAATTCACTTCGCCAATGTCACGTTGAATGGAATGGAATGGAATGTACGGTAAAAAAGAAAAAATATTACGCAATAGAGGGTGCATTTTACTGCATGCATGCATGTTTATAAGAGATCCGGTTTCAATCTTTCACCTTTTTTCGAGGCATTGTGTGTTGAGTGGTGGAACTCACGTGCTTTGCCTAGTTGCCAGAGCGAAGAAAATGGAAGTAGAAAAATCATTTTCTCCGAGTAGGAATGAGGAGAAGAAGGAAGAAGGAGGAATCTAACCCACAAGCCGTTGCATTTATAAGTAGACACTATGCCTCTGCGCATCGAATAATATTAGTTTTAGTTAATTCCCAAAAGCAATTACATTGTAGTTTTGAAAATTAGATTTTGAAGATTAAATTTTGAAGTTTATTATTGGTAAATACATGTAGGTAGTGTTAGGCAGCTTTTTTAAACTTTTGTATAAATATCATTATTCTAAAAAGATTTAGAATTAATTTCTAAAATAATATAAGAATCCATAGGATATCTTTATTTACAATATGATTTTCTTAGTTAATTTGAAAATATTTCTAGGGTATACTCTTAAGAGTAGTGATGTAACGAATATTCGCATTCATATTCGCGAATATTCGCACGTTTTTACACATTCGCATTCGCAAAAAAATAGCGAATGTTTTGCGAATATTAGAAAAGAAAATTTGACGACAATAGTACGTTCTAAAAATTTAAATCAGTTTCATTTTTGTGTTTTTTAATTCAAACAACAGTAACTTAACCTCGTAATCACATTATCAGTCTTCATTATATCTCATGAAAATTTTTATTGATACAAACTGAATTCAATTCTCTCTCCCACCTTTTTTTGGTTTTTAATGTTATAATCCAAAGTGCTATCTTGCTTGGCGTAAACAATTGGCGCCAAATTTACAAGAATTACTAAATATTCGCATTCGCATTCGCGAATGTTAACCTAACCTACCAGATTGCAGCTCTACTGTACCTTCTATATCACCAACAGCTTTTAACATATTACTTTAAGTGAAATGCATATAAAAATATTGTATATTTATAATGTTAAGGTAGCGGTAACATCTAGCGTCTTATGAAAACTTCAACGTACCTCGATTAAAAAATATTAATTAGTTAACCAACCAAAATATTTAAAAAAATACAAAAATTTTAACACAACGGGATTTGAATCCCTGTCCCTTGGAAACCGTGCTCTTATCACTAAGCTAAAATTCTTATATGTTTTTTTTAACTTATTTAGTTTTTAGCATATCTGTAGGAAGATTTTTACATATTTCTGATACCCACACATT
The DNA here is from genome assembly GCA_037178615.1 of Dione vanillae. Lineage (NCBI taxonomy): Eukaryota > Metazoa > Arthropoda > Insecta > Lepidoptera > Nymphalidae > Dione > Dione vanillae. The sequence continues at coordinate 253,499 of JAZFAU010000025.1, forward strand.
ATTATATATATTTAAGTATCTTTTCTATTATTAGTGTGGATGATTTTTGTAAACGATAATTAAATATTAAAGCACTTAGAACCCAAAGTGATTTAATACAACCTCTTTTTACCTTGCAAATTGTAAATGTACATCTGTGAAATTAATAACAACGTGCAGGAAGACAGAAACAGCCTTCAAAATAACTGAAAGTGAATATTTGTTATCATAATAATGCATAACATATATTAATATACATCATATATTTATGATTTTTAAAGTCTTAATTCACATTAAAAGGGGAAAAAATACTTAAAGCAAACGTATAGATTTCTACAGAGATGTTAACACCGTAATAAGTTGTATAAAACCTGATGAAGAACGAGTGGCTAAGTGGTCAGAGCGTTTGCGCGGTTCGTAAGAGGCGCGGATTTAAATCCCGCTGCGTTCAAATTTTGATATTTTTTTAAAGCTTTTTTAAGTATTTTAACATACAACATAATATTATGTTTTAGCTTGCTACCGTACCTCACATAAGTTTGGAGATGCTGGGTATCTAACGGTGGAAGCACCACGCTTAGTCTTATTACCGAAGAGAAAATCAAAATTAATTCACATTTTCGAGTAAAAAATCGAACCCTCATCCATTTGGCTTAATTAGACATAGTGCTACTACGTCATGATGGTTTCTAATACTTATTTACGATCTCCTGTGAAGCCTGTTTCCTTACTGTTCCGGGATCGTTCAATCAATTTTGACAATTTTTATTCGTACTGTTTAATAATTAATAATTTTTTTTTCATATAAATCTCTTCTTATCTTGCCAGAGTAAATCTTATCTTGCCAGAGTGTGGAAATGTAAATAATTTAGTGCCCCAACCGGGAAAGGAACCCAAAACCTTTACAGTTGGAATTTGTTACACACACACGACGGCACCGGTCTAATAATATTAAATAGATACGAATATAAATTATTAAATAATGAACTGTTTCATTAAAGCGTCTAATTACAACATGAATTATGAACTAATTTAGATTTAAACCTTGACTTACTTAAATTAGAATTTTTGTGTTAACAGTTATTTAATAATGTACAATATTTATTACGTATATATATATATATATATATATATATATATATATATATATATATATATATATATATATATATATATATATATATATATATATATATTTTTATATATATATATATATATATATATATACATATATATATATATATATATATATATATATATATATATATATATATATATATATATATATATATATATATATATATATATATATATATATATATATATATATATATATATATATATATATATATATATATATATATATATATATATATATATATATATATATATATATATATATATATATATATATATAACACTCAGGGAAAATCTTTTATTTCTATTTCCTACCTTGCTACATGCTGGATAAAGCGTAAAGCTATATAAATAATAATAATAATGCAATAATTAAATAAATTAACCATTCAAAATAAATTAAAACAAAAACAATTGAAAGACATACGTTAATAATTAAGATGCAGTATCTAATAATTGGGTGGAAAGCGGAGAATAGAGAGTCTTGTCATTATGCTCGGGCTACCTTGTTTTATCTGGCACATTAATAATGCCTTGCTTGGCTTGAAATATTTTAATACTATACTATACTTTAATAACAAATGTTACGAATAAATTAAAAAAACTAAAAAAATAGTATTTTTTTATGTACGGTATTGAATTTCAGTTATTACTTCACACAATATTTTATTTAAAAAATCACGTAAAACGTAAAATATGAACGAAATTGTATTCGCTAAGGGGAAGCACCTAGCCGACCTCGGATTGACCTAATTTGTGAAACCGCCTGTACCGTGATAAATAACATATGGCTTTATTGATTTATGTCGTTTTATATGGAAATATCATATTTTCGATACTATTTTTTAAAAGCTGTAATAGTTTTTTATATATTTTTCAGGCAAAGTGAAAAATTTAACGAATTAAGTACACTGTATCGTTCCGTAGTAACTTTTTACCATATACCTTACCTTATTTGTGGAATAGCTTACTGCATGCGTACTTTTTATTTTTTTTAGCTTTGTCCCGCATATTGCAAGGTAGGCAGAGGGAACTGCAGGAACCTAGTGTTAAGGCACTCCGTTGCTTAGCCCCTGCGTTCTTCGTCATCGTTTTCCGCCTTTTTCGAGGCATTGCGTGTTGGGTGGCGAAACTCAATCCCGGCTTTGCCTAGTTTCCAGAGCGAAAAAAATGAAAGTAAAAAATAACTTTCTCCGAGTAGAAATCGAACCCACTAGCCATTACGTTTATAAGTAGACACTATGCCTCTGAACATCCATCTTCATAGAAACATCCATCTTTCCCGAGTGGGAATCGAACCCTTAAATCGTCGCTTTTACAGGCAGACTAAAACTGTGTCTACTTTCAACTTACAGGCCGTTTATTTCCTTAAGAAGACCCGCTCGTTAATTTTATTTTTCCCATAAAAAATCACTTTTTTGAGTGGGAATCCCGTTCCTTCATCATTACTGTTACTCACGACTAAGACAGCAAAGCGAGGAACTAAACCTAGTGTATAATATACAGGTACAAGAGTAATATATACAGATATAAATGTACTCTCAGAAGACATACCGTTTAGTAAATAATTTCACTCAATCCCTTTAATTTACCACAAAGCTTCGTCTGTCGTGTAAATATTGTTAGAGATTTGAAAGTCAGTGAACTAAAGATCGTGCTCGTAAAGGGGGTAATGCATGTTTAACATAATTTTGTATACTTTATTAGGATTTGCGAAAGAACTGAAAGAAAAATAAATATATAGTGTATATATATGTTAGGAACTTATATATATTAAATAAAGGCAACTTACTAGAGTTCCGTTTATTTCTTTTGAGGTAAAAAACCTTAGTAGCATTATATAAACAAAAGATAAAAGCTTCACCAATCTTGAGATTGAGAAGAAAAGTAGAGTTTTGATAGTTTTCCTAGCTTTCTAAGCTTTAATCTTTATCCTATATAGGCCTACATACTTGTACAGTCCTATACAGGGTAGACAGAGAAACCACATTAAAAATAAATCATACTACCAAAGTCAAGGTAGTCTATGGATTCATACGAATTTAATATAATAAAAAAGAACCTTTGTGGCGCAGAGGCGCACTATTTAGGCGTAAACGCAACGGCTTGAGGGTTCGATTCCCACTCGGGGAAAATAGATTTTTCATTTCCGTTTTACGCTCTGGCAAGTAGACAAAGCGCGGCGTTAAGTTTCGCCACTCAGCACGCAACGCCTCGAAAAAGCGGAAAGTAGGGGACGAAGTGTTTTAACACTAGGTTCAGACAGACAGCCATACTATGCGCGTGATAAAACGTGAAGGTAAAAAAAAAATTAAAAGATAATAAAGAGATCAACAGTCTCCATTGAAGGAGGTAAATTAAAAACGAATGCAGAGTTCTATAGTAGGGCCATTATTTTCCTCATCACTGGTAATCTTTAGAACAAAGAAAATTAAAGCTGGCTCTTGTCTAGCTTTTGTTTTGCATCCCTTTGTGTATCTACATAATTTGTAATGGCGATACAATTTTTGTATTATATATATATATATATATATATATATATATATATATATATATATATATATATATATATATATATATATATATATATATATATATATATATATATATATATATATATATATATATATATATATATATATATATATATATATATATATATATATATATATATATATATATAATTTTTATACATTTTTATACAGAAAATTGATCCGTACTCTTTAAATTTAAGTAATTATATTAATGTTAATAAATGTATAGTATACAGAACTAATATTAATAATGTTTAATTAATAATGTTTAATAATATTAATAATGTTTTCGAAATTGATTGGATAATTTAGTGTCTTAACAAATAACGGAGATAACCGTTATATAGAGAAGCTTTTAACTTTAAAATTATATATGTTGATTAATCAGTACGAACGTTCTTACTCAAAAGACACAATGATATGAATCGTTTCTGAAAGCTCACTTCATTCACTGAAAGAGTTTAGTTGAGGGAGCTTTCAGTCGCGCGAAAGCAGTCCAAGCGGTCGCACGCTTGTTTCAGATACAACTTACCCATATACTTACCTATATGTACATTGATGGTAAGTACTATAAAAAGTCTTACTGAGCCTTTTTTCTGGAAACTTACTTAATTTGAAAAGTTTTACTACAGTACAAAATAAATAAAGGTTACATATAGTATATATGTCTATGTAAGATGTCTATTGCCTATTGTGTATCAAGTATTTTGTGAAGAGAGAGAATAAATAACTTATTATTATTATTATTATATATGTATAACGTCTATGTTTAATACATATACATATATATATATATATATATATATATATATATATATATATATATATATATATATATATATATATATATATATATATATATATATATATATATATATATATATATATATATATATATATATATATATATATATATATATATATATATATATATATATATATATATATATATATATATTAATGCATAATATATTATGTGGGGTATTTTGGCCTGCTCAGTTTCAATTTCTGCTGTGTTCAAGCTTTTAAATATTTTTTTCCTTGATGTGAATTAACACTATAAAAATCATAAAAATAGCGTCTTTCTCTCCAAACGATTGTTCTTTGTACTAATCTTTGAGTTGCGGGAATATTATTCTTATAAGTCACTAGCAATGTCCTAAGTTCTTGAACTAAACATATATTTTAGACGTCAAATAGGAACTTAATAAGTCGCGCTTAAATGCTTTCAACTTTCAGCTGTTGAAAACTCAATGTTAGAAGGACATTTATATGAATGTTGTGTATTTAGTGGCGTAACTCAACGCCGCGTTTAATCTAACTTGAGGGATTTAAACGAGAATAATTATTTTATTGAATGTCAAACCTTAATAATAGATATTTAACTATATATATCTTCGTGGTGCAGAGATACAGCGATTGTGGGTTCAGTTCCCACTCGGTTAAGATAAATTTTTGAAACGCAACGACAAGTTCCGCCACTCGCAATGCCTCGATAAGGCGTTAACCGTGGTACAGAGTGTCCTAACACTAGGTTCCTACGATTTCTGCGGTTCCCTCTGCCTACCCTGCTACAAATCACATATACCTAATACTGTACGATAAACATTTTTGACGTAATAATTGACAGGAAAAGTTATATTGTTAAATAATAATGAAAAGAAATAATCTCTTAGCCAAGTTTTAATTAGGACTATAAAAGTTTAAACTTCAGAAGCTCTCAGCAAGTTGTATCTAATTGTTGTAGTTAATGCTTAAATTGTTTTTTTAATCTGGCCAGATTTTTTATATTAAATTGTATTCCGTTTACAATAATGTTGGAAGAAAGCTTAGTGTTGAGACACTATGTTATAGAGAGGAAAGTTTCTACTCAATTTTCGATATTAATTTCGATTTTGTTTTAATATACGAGTGCGATTAAATTAATTTGTGACTGCAAATTTATTTGTGAAATTTACAAATTTAGAGTTTAGTATATAATCTGTTCTTTTTATATATCATATTTTGATTCTGTATATGTCGATGAACACCTCTACTAAGGAGCCATTTATGTGTTATCGTATTGTATATTGTGGTTATATATGTCATCCAATATACAAAATTTTTTATTTATAAAATTTTACAAAACAAAATTTTTATCCATATATCCTAGATACCCTTTTAACAGAAACCTAACAAAACCTAATCTAAGCTAATATATATATATATATATATATATATATATATATATATATATATATATATATATATATATATATATATATATATATATATATATATATATATATATATATATATATATATATATATATATATATATATATATATATATATATATATATATATATATATATATATATCCTTTCTTTCATTTCAAAATTCAACATCACATCCCTTCATGTCAAGACACAATTAGCTCTCGATGTCACCTTATATTACACCTTGCAATAACCAATCTACAGTGTATTAATAATAACAAGTTTTTGTGTTTGTTACCACACAATTACTATGTTAATTAAACACATATATAATATGTTAATTATACATACATACATTTTCCTTAAACGTGATTGGTTAATCGATTGATCTGTAGAGATCTATCGATCGTATCGTGAAGATTTTATTATATGATACCTAATAACTGTGAGTTCAGTTAATATATAATCCTTATAAAGATATTTAGATTCAAGTATTATTTACTATTATGAATTAAATTATTTATTTTTTTATTTATTTTTTTTTTAGCTTCACGCTTTATCCCGCACATGGCAGGGTAGGCAGAGGGAACTGCAGGAACTATATGAACCTAGTGTTAAGACACTCCGTTACTTAGTCCCTGCTTACTCCGTCCCCACTTTCCGCCGTAAATTATTTATTTGGTTTAATAGTCCATTGATCGAGGAGGACTATAGTCATTATAGTCTATAGGCTATATTTGTATTATATTACACAAACAGATTCACTATTGCAGATGTACTTGTAAATATATGAAATAATTCAATTTCAAATAGATAAGCAAAATAGATAAAATGTAAGTATTGTATGAACCAGGATTAAAATTTAGAACTCGGTACAGACAGACGTTAGAAGATTCCCCATTGCAGCACCTCAGAGTTATTGTAAGCAAATAGTGATTGTGAGTTTGATTCCCACTTGTTACATTTTAATTGCTCTGGTTAGAAGACAAGAGCGTGAAGTTGAGTTCCGTCACTGAAGTACTCAACAAAATATATATATATATATATATATATATATACACATTCATTGTGTACAATGAAGGTGTGGTCACGTGACTCGCGGACAATGCGACGTGACGGACTGGCAGATAGTGTCATTTACTAAGTATTATTGCGTTAGACAGCTTAATTATAATATAATATATTGGTTTTAATTTTGTACTCCATTATTTTTATTATAAATATAATTGACTACAGACACTTGCTCCGGCCCCTTTTTAGCTCACATTATACGTTCTTATAATAAATACTAACTATATTAGTATATAGAATTCATATTAATCGTAATGAACACTTATCGTTACATAATTTTTGTAGGAAATCTTTAAAATTACACGTAAGCTTTTTTAAATAGATTTTAAGCAATTAAAATCTTTTTATTCTTTGAAAGAAATGTTAGAAAAGTTATTGAAAGCTGAAAACCGTAAAATCTTTTGTTTTGACAATTCTATCGATTTTAAAGAAAACACGTAGAAGTTTAATCGCAGCAAGAATTGAACCCGCGCCCCATGTAAGTCCAAGCACTCTGACCACTAAGCTATGCGTTGAACTATATAACTGCACGGATCTAGTGTTAAGACACTCTGTTGTTTAGTCCCTGTTTTCTCCAACCCCGTTTTCCGTCTTTTTTTTCGAGGTGCAGAGTGAAAAAAATGTAAACAGAAAAATCCATTTTCCCCTCATGGGAATCGAACCCACCAACCGTCGCGTTTACAGGCAGACGCTTACACCTCTGCGCCACGACGGTCCTCATAAAGACTTACTTATCAGCATAATTTATATTTAAAATGATTTTTTTAATAATTTTTAACTATTTAGTTCAATATTGGAAAGAAAAACATAGTTTCCATTTGACCATAGAGTGGAAAGTTAGACAAGTTACTTAATATTAAAAAAGATATCAGAAAGTAAATTCAAATTACCTTCATATTGTGTAAATATATATTTGATACACTTCTTTTAGGGCAATGCGTGTTGAGTGGTCGAAATAAACGTTGCGTCTTGCCTTGTTACATGTGGATTTACTCAGAGTGGGAATCGAACCCACAAACCATCGCTCTTCATTCTAGTTAAATGCAATAGTATTTATTAAAAAATGAAGCCATCTATACAGTACAAGGTTACCGGATGTCGTGAATATCGTGAATATACGCCGCATCTCGACAACACTATTTGTAGGAAAATTATATTTTATTATTTTCCTTGTTCTCTTATTGCTTATATTTTTAATTAAAAGTAAAAAAATATAGGACTTCCTTATTTGTACATTAACGGACATAAATTGTGATTAAAAATATAATGAACCGTCGTGGCGCAGAGGTGTAGCGTCTTCCTGTAACGCGACGGTTCGTGGATTCGATTCCCATTTGGAGAAGATGGAGTTTTTGATTTCCATTTTCTTCGCTCTGGTAAATAGGTAAAGCGCAGTGTCGGGTTCTGCCACTCAACACACAATGCCTCGAAAAGGTGGAAAATGGAGAATGGAGTCTTAACATTAAGTTCCCACAGTTCCTGCGGTTCCCTCTGCCTACCCTGCTATGTGCGGGATAAAGCGTGAAGCTAATAAAAAAGAATGTACCAATTTGTCACTTGTAATGCTTTTACTTTTCTTCAACTGCATACTTATAGTATATAAAGGATAAGTTAAGAAAAGCTAGTGTTAAAACACTCCGTTTTCCCTTCTCTCCCTAAATTCGAGATTGCACAGTACTAGTGGGTTTATGTTTATTAGACATAGACTTCAAGAAAGAACACAAGACTTAGTGGTCAGAGCGCTTAAAAGGTTTGAGGAGGAGGACGGGCAAGGTTGTTTTCTATAAGTGACGCTTTGTTTACAAAAAGGAAAATGGAAATGTTGACTTATTATTCTCCAATTTGCGCTGCAATGGTTAATATTATAATAAATATGCATAAACTAAACTTATATTGTATCTACAGCAGGGACGTGGGTTTCGATTTCCGCTCGTTAAAAGGCGAATAACGAAATATATTTTCAAAATTATAAAAAAATAGTTAGTAGTATATGTCTTGTGAAGTGAAATGATGCGCGGTGTAATGTTCAAACATCATACTAGGTATCGATAAGTACGGTGATTCTGAGTTCGATTCCCACTCGAGGAGAATTATTTACGTTCATTTTTTTTTACAAAAAAGACACGGTATTTCCAAAGGCGGAAATCGCAACGGAATGCAGTGACTATGATATGGTTATCGAATCGAATTTGAATGTGATATGGTTTCCTCTGTCTACCCTGCTATCTGCGGGCGTATTAACAAATGTATTTTTGCCCAAAAAATTGATATACTGAGAAGCAAAATATTGATAGTACTAACTTATATCGCCATATTACTAAATATGGGACTTTAAATTTTCCATACACCTTCAAAAGGAAATAAATAATAAAATATTTCTACATTTAAAATATGTTATATATCAAGTACGATTTATATATATATATATATATATATATATATATATATATATATATATATATATATATATATATATATATATATATATATATATATATATATATATATATATATATATATATATATATATATATATATATATATATATATATATATATATATATATATATATATATATATATATATATATATATATATATATATATATATATATATATATATATATATATATATATATATATATATATATATATATATATATATATATATATATATATATATATATATATATATATATATATATATATATATATATATATATATATATATATATAGTCTGAACGATCCTAGTAATAAAAATATATATAACAAAATCTAATCTAATATGGCAAGCCTACCTCGTGTTTCAAGTAATTCTTAAACAATTAGTCTCATAAATACAGTGGATTTATAAATAGTGGTAGCAGCGCTCGTAACTCTCATCCATACGTACACGCGGACAGATTTACTGGTCGATACATTACATGTAATATAAACTTACTTTTAAATACTTTAAGACGCCTTGGGATATTCCTCGAAGGAAATTAATTTTGTATAGAAATCTCTAAGATACTAGTTAGTGGCCGTAACTTCGTATTTTATGATTTTTATTAGAGTTTTATATGATATGTTATTTTCTTCTATTATATGTTACATTCATATATATTGTTGGCAAGGTTGTTTTCTATAAGTGACGCTTTGTTTACAAAAAGGAAAATGGAAATGTTGACTTATTATTCTCCAATTTGCGCTGCAATGGTTAATATTATAATAAATATGCATAAACTAAACTTATATTGTATCTACAGCAGGGACGTGGGTTTCGATTTCCGCTCGTTAAAAGGCGAATAACGAAATATATTTTCAAAATTATAAAAAAATAGTTAGTAGTATATGTCTTGTGAAGTGAAATGATGCGCGGTGTAATGTTCAAACATCATACTAGGTATCGATAAGTACGATGATTCTGAGTTCGATTTCCACTCGATGAGAATGATTTATGTTAATTTTTTTTACAAAAAAGATACGGTATTTCCAAAGGCGGAAATAGCAACGAAATGCAGTGACTATGATATGGTTATCGAATCGAATTTGAATGTGATATGGTTTCCTCTGTCTACCCTGCTATCTGCGGGCGTATTAACAAATGTATTTTTGAGCAAAAAACTGATATACTGAGAAGCAAAATATTGATAGTACTAACTTATATCGCCATATTGCTAAATATCGGACTTTAAATTTTCCATACACTTTCAAAAGGAAATAAATAATAAAATATTTCTACATTTAAAAGATGTTATATATCAAGTACGATTTATATATATATATATATATATATATATATATATATATATATATATATATATATATATATATATATATATATATATATATATATATATATATATATATATATATATATATATATATATATATATATATATATATATATATATATATATATATATATATATATATATATATATATATATATATATATATATATATATATATATATATATATATATATATATATATATATATATATATATATATATATATATATATATATATATATATATATATATATATATATAGTCTGAACGATCCTAGTAATAAAAATATATATAACAAAATCTAATCTAATATGGCAAGCCTACCTCGTGTTTCAAGTAATTCTTAAACAATTAGTCTCATAAATACAGTGGATTTATAAATAGTGGTAGCAGCGCTCGTAACTCTCATCCATACGTACACGCGGACAGATTTACTGGTCGATACATTACATGTAATATAAACTTACTTTTAAATACTTTAAGACGCCTTGGGATATTCCTCGAAGGAAATTAATTTTGTATAGAAATCTCTAAGATACTAGTTAGTGGCCGTAACTTCGTATTTTATGATTTTTATTAGAGTTTTATATGATATGTTATTTTCTTCTATTATATGTTACATTCATATATATATATATATATATATATATATATATATATATATATATATATATATATATATATATATATATATATATATATATATATATATATATATATATATATATATATATATATATATATATATATATATATATATTTATATATATATATATATATATATATATACATATATATATATATATATATATATATATATATATATACATATATATATATATATATATATATATATATATATATATATATATATATATATATATATATATATATATATATATATATATATATACATATATATATATATATATATATATATATATATATATATATATATATATATATATATATATATATATATATATATATATATATATATATATATATATATATATATATATATATATATATATATATATATATATATATATAGTGCAAATGAACAAAAATGGACACATTATGATGGCGGCCTTATAACCAAAAGCGATCTCTTATAAGTTATGGGCAATCACAAAACTATGGAATTTAAGTAATAGAAGTGTAGAGAGGTGCATAACATTACATTACACTATATATCTGGCAACTTAATATTATAAATGAGAATGTAAATTTGTTGTTACGCTTTCACGCGAAGACTACTCAACCGATCATTATAAAACTTTTGTACACATATTTTTGGGTTGAGGTCTGTCGTGGCGCAGAGGCATAGGCATAGGCGCAGAGGGTTCGGTTCCCATTCGGGGAAGACGGAATTTTTTATTTCGATTTTTTTCGCTCTGGCAACTAGGCAAAGCACGGCGTTGAGTTTCACTACGCAACACGCAACGCAATGAGAAAGCAGGGACAAAATAACGGAGTGTCATAACACTAGATTCCTATTTTTCCTGCAGTTTTCTCTGCCTACCCTGCCATGTGCGGGATAAAGCGTGAAGCTGAAAAAATATTTTTGAGTGTATTAGAAGTAACATAGAGTAGATAGTATATTTTGTTATTCAATGACTTATAAGCGAAGCCGCGGGCAAAAACTGATTTTTTTAAATATTTTTGTTATTAGCTTCACGCTTTATCCCGCACATGGCAGGGTAGGCAGAGAAAACTGCAGGGACCACATGAACCTAGTGTTAAGACACTCCGTTGCTTGGTCCCTGCTTTTTCCGTCCCCGCAAAAAGTGATATTTTATAATATTTCAAATCTTCGTTAGCTTTTCTTTAGTAAACGTTCTTCAAGCTATTTCTAATAGGGCCATTTCTTTATTTCTTATGAATGTATTATTTGTACATATGACTTTACTTTATTATTAAAACAATTGCACGCACAAGAAAAATATTTAATTGAGTTGTATGACACTTTCAATAAACTCTACAATCTACGCTATATTTAGATGATAAATAAACAACATAGATATTTTAAAATAACGATAAAAAACCGATTAATCGTGTATAATTTGAATTTATTTGGAAACCAGATGTTTCAAACACTATAATATAGTAATTCATTGTTACAATATTTGCTTTAAGTTATGATCGAACCCACTTCATCTCTCTAGTAGACCAGTCCAAGGCCAGTCCACTCTCTATATAACTACGGGTCACGGTACAGCGATGTTACATAGTATACAGTACGTACAACGGACACGGCCCATCTGTAGAGAGTGTGAAGACACACTTGGATGCACTAGGCCTGCCTTGTGAAACTTTCTAGATAATTGTATACAATCGTTATAAATTGTTATTATAACAATATAATTAAAGGACCGTCTTGGCACAGAGGCACAGCGTCTACCTGTAAACGCAACGGTTTGTGGGTTTGATTCCCACTCGGGGAATATAGATTTTTCTATTTCCATTTTCTTTACTCTGGCAATTATGTAAAGCGCGGCGTTGAGTTTCGCCACTCAACACGCAATTTTTTTATTTTTTTTTATATCATATAGGTGGCAAACGAGCTGTCAGATCACCTGATGGTAAGTGAATACTGCCGCCCATGGACATTTGCAACACCAGAGGAGCTACAAAATGCGTTGCCGGCCTTTTAAATGGGAATACGCTCTTTTTTTGAAGGTCTGCAGGTCGTATCTGTCCGGAAATACCGCATGCGGCAACTCATTCCACAATTTTGTGGTGCGGGGCAGAAAATTTCTGCTAAATCGTACAGTTGTACTCTGCCAACTGTCAAGGTGGTGGGGGTGGTGGAGTTGTCGCATAGATCGATAACGGAAAGAGGTGGCAGGGATCAGTCCGAACAGTTCTTCAGAGCACTCCCCATGATATATGCGGTAGAGAATGCATAGCGAGGCTACATTTCTACGCAGTGCCAAGGAGTCGAGCCGATCAGAAATCTTTTCGCAATCGACAATTCGAGTCGCTCTCCTTTGAATGCGGTCTAGAGGGAGAAGCTGGTACTGGGGAGCCCCTGCCCAAAGATGTGAACAGTATTCCATGTGAGGCCGAACCTGAGCCTTGTAAAGTTGCAGGCGGTGAGCCGGCGTGAAATACTGTTTCGAAAAATGCGGAAAAAGCCTCAAAAAAAAGCAATGCCTCGAAAAAGGCGGAAAGCGGGGACGGAGAAAGCAGGGACAAGTAACGGAGTGTCAACCAAAGCCAAAAAAGCAATGCCTCGAAAAAGGCGGAAAGCGGGGACGGAGAAAGCAGGGACAAGTAACGGAGTGTCTTAACACTAGGTTCCTTTGGGTCCTGTGGTTCCCTCTGCTTACCCTGCCATGTGCGGGATAACAGCGTGAAGCTATTATATAATATATTTCATTTGAGGCCATCTTTGCAATATATTGTATTTAATAGTTGTAATTTTGATATTAAATTGAGGAAATGATTGGTTAGTTATTTTTGCCTAGTTAAGGTAAAGCAGTATCGAAAAGCACATTACTTATGTTGAAAATATTTAAAAAAATTAATTATATTTAATTTTGACTGCAGCGGAATTTGAATGACCACTGAGCTATGCGTCGAAATTCTTATATGCTTAATACAACTTATTTCGTTGTTAGCATCTCTGTTGGGAGATTTTTACAAATTTCAAAGACTATTACATAAAACAATCGTTTGGCGAGTGAGTATGCTATATTTATTGAAATAAAATATTTAACATATTTTTATATTTCATAAAAATAGACTTAGGTTAGGTTCTTACATCGTATTATGGAGAAGATAAGCGACATATTATCAACTGTAGAGTAAGCAGAGATTAGTCTTATTTCAGTCTCTCCAAGTTATTTCCAGAAAGAATAAAACAAAAATAATTAAATTTCAAACTTTTTTTCTGAGTGGTGATCGATCTGCCAACTATCGAGTCATGAATCTCAACATACAGTGTTCAGGGAACGAAGGTCCTAACATTAGGGATATTTATCAATGAATTGCGTTTCCCAGTTGCCTGTCAAAGTTTTCGATATATTGCATATTGACTGACAGACTTAACTAACGATTTCTTAATAATTTTTGGACGGAACGCTAATATTTAGACATTTTGTGTAGATTTTAAGTTCGTTTCATTATTTAATAGGTACGTTTATTTACCTTTACCGGGTTTTCCCCTTGTACAAGTCCGTCGTGGGTTATTTGAGGTTAAAAAAACCTTATATCATTACGTCATCATATTGTATCTTTTGACTTAACGACTTCGAAATACATCGGGTCGCAAATATTATGATTAATATTTTTTTTCCATTTTGACTCATTCCTTTTTTTATTTAAAATATTAGGTACTTGTTGAATAGCTTTATTTCTTATATAGCAGGGTAGACAAAAGGAACCGCAGGAATCGTGGGAACATAGTGTTTAGACACTCCATTACTTTCTGCTTTTTTTCGGGGCATTGCGTGTTGAGTGGTGAAACTCAACGCCGTGTTTTGCTTAGTAGAGCGAAGAAAATAGAAATAAGAAAATCTATCTCTCTCTAGTGAGAATCGAACCCGCAAACCGTCGCGTTTAGAGGTAGACGCTACGCCTCTGCGTTACGACGGTTCTCTCGTTTCGTCTTTATGCACAGTAGTGGGTGTCCACAAATGAAAGGGCCGCTGTGGGTCAAAATTCTTCTAAAATGTTCAGTCATATTTACTGTCCAATGTCTTAAAAGTTGTTTGTATCCATAGACGTTGCGATTTTCTCCATTGAGTTCTTCAGAAGCAACTAAACAATGAAATAATTTAAATCCCTCTCCCAATCCTTTGGGATGGCCATGAACAGTTCCAAATTACGAGAGTCGTAGGTTCGATTCCCATCTCTCTGTGTCTCTTTGTCTCTTATTTCTGAACTCCCATTATAAGAATCTCATTAAATAAGGTACGCTAACATTACGCGAACTTTATCAATCAATTTTAAGCAAGCTTGTTGTTTTTTGTCTAAAAAATATTTACCTCAGATTACCTAATGATATACCATTTAATTTACCAAAACATCTCAAGATAAGCCGATCTAAAGGAAAACAACAGATGATCACACAAGTAGTTGATAAACAAAGCCGCTACAATGTATACCTTTAAAAATATTTATGTAAAATATTAATGCGAGTACTTGTTATAATAAATCACAAGGTATAAGTATAGGTAGAGTTATAGGCGCACGTAGAGGTAGAAATATAGGTAGAGATAGAAACATAGAGTTATCTCTATCACTAACTAAGAAGCTGAGAAGACGTTACCCACGAGGTAATAAATTGTTTACATATACCTGTTTTGCAAAGGTAAAATACGGAAAACGGAGAATGAAATATTTAACACTACTTCTTGCCTGATTAAAATATTTAATAAATGAGTATAGAGTGAGAATAAAGTAAGAATAAAATATCTTTAAGGTAAATATTTTTAATCTTTTCAATGATTTTTATAATCTTAAAGAATAATAAGACAAAATTAGTTTGTTATTTTTACATATATTTTGATTTTTAATAGTCTAAAGTGAGCTTAAAAGTGCACATTTCGTTTGTAGCGAGACATTTCAAAAATATTACCAAATAAAATTGAATGTTAGCGTCTCTTCAGTAATATCTTACTGGAGATATAGCTTATATGTATTTAACATTAGCAAAAAATACAAAAAACGTGTAAAAAAAGAATATATATTATACCTAAAATCTGTGAAAAGAAGAAATAGTGATTAGACACTCATAGAATCACTTAATTGTAAAACACACACAGACGAATATCTAGTCGTATTAATAAATCAACCATGTACTAGGGAAACAGAACAAACTCTCAAGGCCGTATTATATGCATTTTTAAAACTTTTCCCTTACCAAAATTAACGTGGATTGAATTATTTTAAATATGTAGGAAACTTGAGAGCCGTCGTGGCGCAGAGGCGTAAGCATCTACCTGCAAACGCGGCGGTTTGAGGGTTCGATTCCCACTCGAGGAAGATGGATTTTTCTATTTTCGTTTTCTTCACTCTGGAAACTAGGCAAAGCGCGGCGTTGAGTTCTGCCACTCAACACACAATGCCTCGAAAAACGCGGAAAGTGGGGACGCAGAAAGCAGGAACTAAGTAACGGTTCATACGGTTCCTGCAGTTCCCTCTGACTACCCGGCAATATGCGGGATAAAGCGTGAAGCTATAACAAAAAAATGTAGGAAACTTTTGCTATTTATTTAAACGTTATATTTACACTGTTATTTTTGTGATAAAACGTAATATAAAACTTTATTATTCTATGATTATTGAGGACCGTCATGGCGTAGGGGCGTAACGTCTGCCAGTGATAGTTTGGGGGTTTGATTCTCACGCGAAATGATGGATTTATCTATTTTCATTTTCTTCGCCCTGACAACTATACATAGCGCGGCGTTGAGTTCCACCACTCATCACGCAATGTCTCGAAAAGATGGAAAGCGGAAACAGAGTAATACTAGGTTTCTATGGTACTTGCGGTTCCCTCTGCCTAACCTGCTATGTGCGGGATAAAGCGTGAAGCTACTATATAATAATATATACTGTGGTGTTGCACGTGTAAAAAATGAGAACTAGACATATTTTTACTATATGTTTTCTTTACTAAACCGTTGATTTTGTGCAAACAAAATCAATAATTCAAATCCATATAAGAATCCTCAATAAGTTTAATAGGTCGATGAGTAATAAAACGAAGCTTATCGCATTGACCGTGGTCCGTGACCGACTTACGTACGTATATAGGGGACGTTTATGACCACCATTAAAATATAATATTTGCTTTGTTATATTCAATTAATTGAAAAGAATATAAAAATATATAACAATTGGAATTCATTTTTTTTTAAATGACTAGGAAAAATGTAAAATGACTTAGGAACGGAGTGTTTTACTAGGTTCCCAAGGTTCCTGCGGTTCCATCTGCTTACTCTATATTATTATATATGCTATATGTTTATGTTATATGGTATAAGCGCTACATACTAAGAGCTATAATTACAACAATTAATACGTTACTTAAAGAAGACATATACATTTTTTCAACGTCGCGGGATTTGAACCTGCGTCCTCTTGTGAATCGTGCAAATGTAAGAGGGCGCACGTTCAAATCCCATTGCATTCAAAAAATGTTTGTACGTTTTCTTTAAACATTTCTCTGTCCTTAGTGTGGATTAAAAGTTTAAAAATCATAAAAAAAAAACATTTAATATGTTTTATAAGTTTCTCTATTATATTATATATATTATATTGATAACTATGTAACTTAATTAATAATATATATTTATTAATATACACATATATATGTGTGTTTAAGTAAACATTGCCTTGAACGTTCGTCAGTTGGCAATTATGAGGAAAACAATTTGTATGATACTGTCATCTTGGCTTCGTGTACGTCCTCACTTGCTATTTAGTAGTCGATCGGTGTAATTGTCTAAGAATGAGGTACTGAATACGTTTCCCGGTTCTGATTTTTAGGGTTCTTTAATATGTAACATTAGGAGTTTTAACCAAGCGCGGCATTGTGGTCCGCCACTTAACACGCAATGCCTCGTAAAGGTGCAAAGCATACTTGTGCATACTTGTAGAAGGGAATCAAAATAAGATTCAATACAGAGTCATATAGTAATATACTAATAGCTTATAGATGTACCTTTCTTTACAATACAGGTTGATAACTATACCTTCAGAACCAGCTTTCAAATAGGACACAAGTTCGAATCCTGTCAAGTTATAATTTTTTCATATATATATATATATATATATATATATATATATATATATATATATATATATATATATATATATATATATATATATATATATATATATATATATATATATATATATATATATATATATATATATATATATATATATATATATATATATATATATATATATATATATAACGGTAAAATGGTTATTGGTATATATATAAGTGTACAGCAAGTTTAATTTATTCATATTCAACATTTTCAATGCCACGTATTACGTCCGACATTTTGTCACAATATATCGAATTATATAACTTAATATATTTTTTGCCCTTCAACGTTCCTTTCGTTTTTCGGCCAAATTTCTTGCAAGCACTACACTTTAGTGTTTCTTTGTCAAAGACTGTAAAAGTTTGAAAAAAATCTTTTTATCTTTGGAATTCTCCATAATGCGTTCGTTGCTTTTACTTGGTTGAGATTTTCTTCATATTTCAAAGCTAGGAATGTGTAAAAAAAGGCCTAAAAATGATTACCACAGATTACATAAACAAAAAAAATTTACGAAAAAAAAGTTATACATTCGAGAAGGGTCCATGTTAACTCAAAATAAATAAATTTAATCTTACTTCCTCCAAGTCCAATCACCAATAAAGTCACTTATCACTTATTAAAGTCAAAGTCAAATAATTTTATTCAAACTAAGGAGTTATATGCTTCATTTTTTTAATGTCAAATAATTTATTTTATTCTCCACCAAAGACCCTAAAGTTGATGCCTCAAACCTGAGTAGAACCGATGCAAGAAACTCAGCGGGAAAAAAAAACTTTCTCTGTTTTTTATAGCATCACGGCGTATCCCGTTCAAAGTAGAGAAGGCAGAGAGAACTCTAGAAACTGTGAGAATCTAGTCATAAGGCACTCCTTTCCCCGATTTCCGCCTTTTCGAGGCATTTATAAATCTCCGAGTGGGAATCGAACCCACACACGCTAACATGTAACAGACGCTATGCTACAACAAGAAATCCTCGTCAACAAGAAATTAGAGAACTACGATGACACTAAAATCAGTGGTTATCATAAAAGATATAGTAAAAAAAAATAAAAAGAATTTTATATATATATATATATATATATATATATATATATATATATATATATATATATATATATATATATATATATATATATATATATATATATATATATATATATATATATATATATATATATATATATATATATATATATATATATATATATATATATATATATATATATATATATATATATATAAATTAGTAAAAGTATCTTTTAGTATTATATATATAAAATTAGTAAAAGAAAGTATGTAGTAAAAGAAGTAACGACGACAGGCGAAAGCTATTGAAAGACAATACTTCCTCATAGAGCTTCGTCTAATATTTATTACCGGGTAACTAAATCTCTATGGATAACTAACCGCACAGTGTAAGACTCGGCTACCAGTAAATTTTGTTGGCGACGATTTATTATACTTTATTTGTATTTAAGATTGTTTTCTTTGAATATATTAAAATTGAATCATTTCACGCTTTATCCCGCAAAAATTATTACTGATTCTGCGGGATAACTTATTTATCCCGCATTCCATTTATATATCACGTAGGATATTCAGAGGGAATCTACGAGTAGTATTAAAATACTCCGTTTTTGACTTTTCGACTATTTTTTCCTGAGACGTGTTTAAAGATAGAACTCAATGCCACGCTTAGCAAGGAAGTCAAATAATATTTTGTATAGCTTCACGCTTTATCCTGCACATAGTAATTAGCAGGGTAGGCAGAAGGAACCGCAGCAACCACGAGAACCTAGTGTTAAGACACTCCGTTCCATGTTTTCCGTCTCTAAAGACAATGCGTGTGGAGTAGCGAAAATCAACACCGCGTTTTAGATTATATTTTATTTGCATATTTTTTTATTATATATATTAGGACCGTCGTGGCGCAGAGGTGCAACGTCTGCCTGTAACGCGACGGTTTCTGGGTTCGATCCACAGTCGGAGAAGATGGATTTTTCTATTTCCGTTTTCTTCGCTCTGGAAACTAGGCAAAGCGCGGCTTTGAGTTCCGCCACTCAACATGCAATGCCTCGAAAAAGGCGGAAAGTGGGGACGGAGAAAGCAGGTACTAAGCAACGGAGTGTCTTAACACTAGGTTCCCATGGTCCCTGCAGTTCCCTCTGCCTACCCTACCCTAGTCTTTTCTTGATATCTCAAGATCTACATTGAACGTGACGTAATATCTGACTAGTATTTAATATGACTACATCGTCGCATCTTCATTTAGTTATATATTCATTTTAGTCACAGACGCATTAAGTGTTGTGGAGAACTCTATAATTACACATCAGTGATAAATTTAGATGGGCGATTTGCATACTTCATGCATCTTCATTTGCACATTATCCTTATACGGCAGTTTGTTTTAGTGAAATACTTATTTGGTACCTTGAATTCATTGGAACCTAAATATACTTATTATAGAAATAAAATCTACAACAGTTTAGTGTCAAAACTCTCTGAAATTTGGGATAGATTTCAATACATTATGTATTTACTGTACTTTGTGTATTGAATAGCGGAGATAAATGCGGGGCATTATCTTTTTAAAATATCAAAATTAACATGATTAATTTCATCCATATCACTTTAAGCCTCCAATAATCACATTTATAGTCAGACGTGGTTCTCCTTTACCATACTGGCTTGATTTTTCCTACGTACTGTTAAAAATTTTGTCATAGAAATATATTTAAAATATCAAGAGTTTCCACGAACCGAGGGTGCTATGACGTTGTCATGATTAAAGGTCAACGTAAAATTTTACGTTATGCTTACTTTATGTTGCACACGTTGCTTTGTCTTATATACCTATATATGGGGAGCCTATATCTGCCTATATCATGGGGAGTGCTCCGAAGAACTGTTCGGGCTGATCTCTGCCGCCTCTTTCCGTTCCTGCAGACCTTCAAGAAAAGACCATATTCCCATTTAAAAGACCGGCGATATAACCTTTAAGTTTTGATGACGAATTGATTTTCTTACAAAATGCATTAATAACGTGTCAACGTGTTAAATTGAAAACTTTACTTTTTCTGTACCCTGGAGACTTTAGATATAGAAGTGTAATTAGTTAATATATATATATATATATATATATATATATATATATATATATATATATATATATATATATATATATATATATATATATATATATATATATATATATATATATATATATATATATATATATATATATATATATATATATATATATATATATATATATATATATATATATATATATATATATATATATATATATATATATATATATATTCCCTTGGTCAAAGTTTTTCTGTCATAAACCGCCTCTGTACGCTCTGTATGTTTTTTATTCTATTTTTCTTCTGTACATTTTGTAAAGCTTATCTTATCTAAACTTGCCAGCAATAATTCTCCTACAAAACAAACTTCCTAAAACATCTATACTTATCCATATATTTTGAACGTGATGTCCCATTATTCATTATTCATTAACGCATTAGTATGCACGCAGTGTGCGCTGTTGCTTCATTACTATGCAATTGCGTACTACCGAATGTACCCAGCTCTATTATAAAATAATTTCATACATGATATATTGGATCATAAGGTGCTGCCTACACTACCGTCTGTGTGTAAAGGTGATAGTTTGTGGGTTCAATTCCCACGTGGGAATGAATTTTCTCATTTCCATTTTCTTTGTTCTGGCAACTGGCCAAAGCACAGCGTTAAGCTTTGCCACTCAGTACGTAATGCCTCGAAAAGGTGAAAAGCGGGGAACAAAGTGTTTTAACACTAAGTTCCCCCAATTATAGTATGTTTTCTTTTGCCTACCCTGCTATAAGGGGGAGAAAGCGCTAAATATTTATTTTTAAATATATTAAAAGCTTAGTTATATAAATAAAGTTTGGAAGATTTTTTTAGGTTTAGAGATATTTATTGTTTCATAAAGAATATTACATATTCACTTAAATGAAACTTAAAACTAACTTACAAAACTATGTACATTTTTGAGCATACGACACTAGGTTCTTAAATCTTATTATACAAAATAAAAAAAAAAATATATATTTTACAAGTAATACAAAAAAAATCAATAAGTGGGTAGTTTTGTATATCAACATTCATCACGATAAAATATTCACAGACATATTACAACTAGATGCGACATTACTAAAACAAAACATTTCAACATTTTTATTTTTATTTTATATTTCCTAGATAGTTACTTTATTTATTTATTATATCTCCGCTGTTATGAATGTGTATTTTATGTCTTTGCATGTTTTATTTATTTTTATTTTTCTTGTTTTAGTTATTTTTATATATATATTTATTTGTCCGTTTATAGAATACGTTTTCTTTTATTAGGTAGAATTAGTTAAAAGATGTTCTTTTAGTATTCTTTTAAAAGCACGTGTATTTTTTATTTCTTTTATACTTTTAGGGAGGTTATTATATATTTGAGCACTTTCGAATGTTATATTTCTTTTATCGTAGTTTGTTCTTGGGGGACGTAATACTATATTATTTGCACTTCTGAGATATGGGTATTGCGGATTATTGTTTTTTAAAGACAAGTTTATATGTGTGTGTATTTCATTTGATAAAATTTTTCGAATAAGCATGCATGTATAATATTTATATGTATTATATATATTCATCAATTTTGTTTCCTTATATATTTTCTCTGTTGGCGTAAAGTAATCGTAGTGAAATAGTATCTTTATTAGTTTATTTTGTGCTGTTTGTAATACTTTAAGGTTAGTTTGAGCAGCAGAACCCCATACTTGGATTAGGTAATCCAAGTGTGACTTGACTAGGGAGTTATAGATTATATAGCGGACTCTGCGGGGAAGGCATCGCAGTATATTGCGAAGAGCACCAGTTAAAGACGTTAATTTTGATTTTATATTTTGAATGTGTGGTTTCCACGTAAGCTTGTTATCTAAAGTTAAACCTAGATATTTTTCGCTATCTGATCTACTTATAATTATGTTATTAATTGTTAGAGGTTCAAAACTGTTTATTTTTTTATTTTTTGCTGCAAATATTACATAATGTGTTTTGTCTACATTAAGTGTTAGTAGGTTGCACTGAAACCAAACATTGAGTAAGTTCAGGTCGTCCTGAGCATCTTGAATTATATTTTCTATTTTATTGCCATAATAGAATAAGGTAGTATCGTCAGCGTAAAGTGACAGTTCTCCTTTAAGCTCAAGTTTACTTATATTGTTTATGTAAATAAGAAATAATATGGATCCCAATATTGAGCCTTGAGGAACTCCGTAAGTTATAAGATTTTTGCTACTTTGATATTCTCCAATTTTAACAATTTGAATTCGATTAGATAGGTATGATTTAAAAATACTAAGAGCCTTATCAGAAATGCCTATGTCTTTTAATTTATTTAATAATATAGGATGGCTAATCGTATCAAAAGCTTTTCTTAGATCTATGAAAACGCCAAGAGCAATTTTCTTTTCATCTATACTATTTTTTAATTTGGTTACTAAATCAACTGTGGCAGATAATGTGTTTGATCTCGCTCTAAATCCATATTGTTTAGGATACAGATAGTCGATAGAATTTAAATACGTGTCTAACCGATTGTAGATAATTTTTTCAAAAACTTTTGATATTACTGGGAGCACGGAAATGGGGCGATAGTTGCCGGGATCTGTTTTTAGTCCGGATTTGTAAATAGGTGTCACTTTAGCTACTTTAAGAGTCGCAGGAAAAATACCATTTTCAAAACAGGCATTTACACACCGAGTAAGTTCATCGATTATTACGTTTTTAATGGATTTTATTACCTTAGCGTATATTTTGTCAATACCAGCACTAGTGTTACTATCTAAATTATCAATTATTGTAATTATTTCTTTTTTTGTGGCTGGCTTTAATTTCTTAAGACCAAAATTAGCATTCAGAACGTTTGGTTTCGCATTTGTATAGATTTTGTTATTATAATACTTTGGATCAATTGCTTCCGCTAGCGTTGAACCCACAGTAGAGAAAAAATCGTTAAAATATTGGCAAATTTCCTTTCCGTCTTTTAATTCGTTGTTTTCTTTACCAATTTATTAGGTTTAGAGACTTCTTTTATTTTATTGTTAGTTAGACTGTCAATCAAGTCCCACATTTTCCTAGGTTTTTCTTTACATTCTGAGAATTTTTTATAGTAGTATTTATTTTTCATAGTTTGTATTTCTTCAGAAACCAGATTTCTTTCCCTTTTAAACTTTTTCTCTATGTCTTCATCTTTGGGATTATTTTTGTGTTGGCTCCAGAGAACATTTTTCCGATTAATTTTATTGAGTATGTTTTTATTTACCCAGTCTTGTCTCGGTAGATTAAGTATTTTAGTTTTCTTAATTTTGCATTGCTGTAATATTTGTAATAGTCTGTTTTCGAATTGGATGTAGTCAATATTTTCATTGTTTGTACCAGCTTTTAATAATTCATGTAGTTTTATGTAATCTATTGTTTCATAATTAATATTTTGTTTAGGTTCTGGTTGATATTTGTCTACTTCAAAGTATATTTGCTTATGGTCTGATATGGAAGACTCAATGACAGCTAGGTGAAAATAATTATCTTTCAGATTGGTGGCAATGTGATCAATTAACGTCTTCTTTTGAAATGTTTCACGAGTACAATGTTGAACGTCGATTTTGTTCATTATTTTAAAATCATTTTCTTTTAATGTATCCATATAATCTTCCACTGAACAATCTGGGGCTAATAGATCCAAATTGAAGTCTCCACATATTAATGCTCTTTTCCTACGATTGAGTTGAAGTGAGAAAGTATCTAGAAAGTTTTTGATGTTTGTTCGGCCAGGTTTGTATATCGCGCCAATATCTAAAGATAACTTTTCCAAATGTATCCATAAGTAGTGGTTGTCATCTTGTGATAGTTCTTCAACAAAATTATGTTTCAGCTTATTGTTGACGAAAATCGATACTCCTCCACCAATTGTATTTTGTCTGTAGTGATAATAGTGAGAATAACCTGGTATCTGGAGTCTTTTGCCCTCGTCATCTGTTTTAATCCACGTTTCTGATAGTACTATCATATGTAAATAATATTTAAAAGAGTTAACTATGCACGTCAGCTCGTCAAGTTTTCCAGGTTTGACTATACTTCGCGCATTAGCATATAAACATTTTAAAGATTTCTTAGTAGTAATTATATCATCATAGTTGTTTGAAACTTGGTAGGTGTTGTGGTTGATTTTTTTGTAAATTTGTTTAAAGCAGAGAGTTTTTTGGCAGAGAGCTTATAATTTTAGGTGTGCCTTTGATATATTTAATTTGCAGATTGTCCTCACCATTTGCAGTCCGACGGTGTAATTCATTTTTAAGATTTTTGAATTGCGCTTGCTGAAAAGGTGTTTGATCCGGGAAGATTTTTATTTGGTCATTCTTCAACTTATTTTTGTTTCGAAGTATTAACTTGGCCGATTGTTCTAATTCAAAGTGTACTTTAATAGCACGAATATTGTTTGGTTTATATTCCCGATTCTCATAACTTTGGTAGGTTCAGGGCAGTCTTTCAGAAGTGTTTTAAAAGTTTTTAATACCTCTTCTTTATCATGGGTTTGTCGTTCCTTAAAATTACTCGATTTTGGCTCCGGAATATCAGACAGTATTACGTTTTTCTTTCTAAGAGTTTGTTCGGTAATTTCCGCCAACATATCCCCATATAAGTTTTCATCCAATGTAGTCAAACTATTCCGGGACGTCTTATAGTTTTGTAGACTACATTCCAAGGATGCAATTCTTGTTTCCATTTTGCCGGTTGTACAGGTAATATTTTGTATTTCTGTTTTAATTTTTTCGTGTTCCATGTTTATAGTTAGTAATTTTTGTTCAGTCTTGCCTATAGTTGCTTTGATTTCTAAAACTTCATTTTTATTGCAGTAATGTCGCTCGCTATTTTCGCGGAGCTCTCGTTTTGTGTATTTATAGACGTTGTTAAGAGAAGCATCATTTCAGCCATTTGTTTTTGGATATCCGCTAGTTGATTATTCATATCATTGTCTGAACAATATTTGCGTTTATTACGTATAGTTATATGTGATAGATCCGTATATGTTGTACCTTGCGCACTTATGGTCGACAGGTTTGGTTGAGATCCGCTCCTTTCAATGTTTTGGCCACTTCCAGTTGGTGAGCGTTCTATATCCATGTTGTTTTTTGCACGGTATTCCGATTTATTATTATGTAGAATGTATTGGTCGTAACTGACACAGTACCGAACAATTGAATATATATTTACAATGAAAGGAAATTAAGTTGAAATTAGATTAACTGCACTACTCGTATTTATTAAAAATATTTTGCAACACGTCCGAGATTTCATATATATTAAGCCTTTTATTGTAAGTAAATCCATACAAAATGCATCAACACTGCTTTAATATATTAAGTCATTAACAACTTTATTACACATGCTATATAATTCAAATTTACTTAATTCAAAGCCGTTAAGGTTAATAGAAGGAGTTAAACTGGTTATCATTACTGTATTACAGTTTATTCAGCGGTGCATTACAATTATTAGCAAAGATTTACATCGTAATGTTACGTAATGTAAGTTTGTTCTGTTAAGTAAATTCTACGCTAGTGTGTTAGAAGGAATGTTGACTGTGCACACTATATATATATATATATATATATATATATATATATATATATATATATATATATATATATATATATATATATATATATATATATATATATATATATATATATATATATATATATATATATATATATATATATATATATATATATATATATATATATATATATATATATATATATATATATATATACATATATATATATATATACATATATATACATATATATATATATATATATATATATATATATATATATATATATATATATATATATATATATATATATATATATATATATATATATATATATATATATATATATATATATATATATATATATATATATATATATATATATATATATATATATATATATATATATATATATATATATATATATATATATATATATATATATATATATATATATATATATATATATATATATATATAATAATAATAATAATAATAATAATAAAATTCTTTATTGTACACCCAATAATATATACAGAAATTACAAAATGAGAACATACGTTGGTACAAAAGGCGACCTTATTGCTAAATAGCAATCTCTGCCAGGCAACCTTAATGCAGAGGAAATAGCAAAATTGAAGTAGGGATGGGGTGCAAGTAATATTTAAGTAGTGTATAAAATATACATAAATATGTGCATACAAACAAACATATACATACATACATACATACATATACACACACATACACATATATACATATACATATACATACATACATACATACATATACATATATATATACATATATACACATACATACAAACATATATACCTACATATACATACACATATACACACACATACACTTACATATAAAATTATCACATTATTAAATGAGAATAAGTATTACGCAATAAAATATCAAAACACAAAAATATGCGTGCTGTATAAAATAAAGTAAAATAAATTAATCAAAGTGACAGGTAGTGTTTCTTTAAGCGACGCTTAAAAATTAAAAATGTTTTGGCATTTCTAATATCGAGGGGAAGGGAGTTCCATAACCGACAGGCAGTTGTGGTAAAGGAGCAACTATAAAAGGAAGAGGCATGGGAAGGAATTTTTAAGGAGAGGTTACGTTTCGAGCGAAGACACCGAGAATGTGACTCGCCCAAAAATTGGAAACGTTCTTTAAGATATGGAGGAGAAATTGGATTGAACAGAATACAGTAAAGAAGATGAAGTATATGAGTATTCCTGCGAAGGCGGATCGGGAGCCACTTGAGTTTCTTACGAAAATCTGAAATATGATCATATTTGCGTAAACCAAATATGAAGCGAATACATAAATTTTGAAGGCGCTCAAGTTTATCTAATTGGTCCTCTCTTAGGTCAGGGTAGCATATGTCAGCATAATCAAGAATCGGTAAAAGGAGAGTATTTGCTAACGAAATTTTAGTTGGTACCGGAAGAAAATTACGCATGCGTTTAAGAGATCCTAATGACGCAAAGATCTTTCTACTTACCTCACTTACCTGTGAATCCCATGACATATGGTTGTCCAAAGTGATTCCAAGATCTTTTACCGTTTTACTATATGGTAAGGAGTCATTATTAAGAAATACTGGCGGTAAAGTCGAAGCATCTATTTTTGATATAAGTTTAGAACTACCTATTAAAATCAGTTGAGTTTTTTTTGAGTTAAGATGCAGACCAAATGATTTACACCAAGTGGATATATTCCGTAAGCTATTGTTAATATCCTTGATTGCAGCAGTTAAACTCAGTAGATCAGCTTGGTTGTAAATTTGTAGATCGTCTGCATATAGATGGTAGAAAGAAGAAATATCGTTAGAAATAGTATTTATAAAAACTGAAAATAACAGAGGAGACAACACGCCACCCTGAGGAACGCCAGCAATGACTGAAGACCAATCAGAATAGGAATCTTGTATCCTTAAGCGTTGCCGTCGTCCATACAGGTATTCATGAAACCAGTCAATTGCATCAGGAGATATGTTAAGAGACCTTAGAGATGCAAGCATGATCTCAAAGTCAACAGAGCCAAATGCATTGCTGAAGTCAAGCAATGCTAACACTGTGACTTGATGCATATCCATGCCTTTGCGGATGTCATCAGTGACTTTAACCAACGCTGTTGTCGTGCTGTGACCAGGACGGAAACCAGATTGGAAAGGATTCATAAGGTTGTGGTGATAAAGAAATTTTGACAGTTGATTTTGAATTAACCGCTCAAGGACTTTGGACAAAAACGGAAGGATAGAAATAGGGCGATAATCAGATAAGTCTGTAGGTTTAAGCTTCTTAGGTATAGGAATTATTTGAGCATCTTTCCATATTGAGGGAAATTGCTTATGTGTGATAGAATGGTTTAATATATGCGTGATAACAGGTAGTAAAATATCCAGGATTGGAATGATCATCTTACGGCAAATGCCGTCAGCGCCAACAGCATTGGAATTGACGGATATAATGGTCTTCTTAACATCACTTTCTGCAAATAGACTAAAGAAAAAATTAGGAGCGTTAGGAGTGGATACAGCATTGAGATGATTGATGGTAGATAATTTTGTTGTGTCTTCAATGACACTAGAAGCAGAGAAGTGTTTATTGAGTTCATTTAAATTGACATCTTGAGGATTTACGTATCTTTGCGCTTTACCAACTCCTATAGAATTGAGAAAATTCCAGACTTTGCCAGAGTCTTTTTCTTCTATAACAGACTTATATATATGGCGTCGTTGGTTATCTCTACACATCATATTGCAGCGATTTCGGGCCTTAACATAATTGTGACGATTAATACTGTTAGGGTTAGCTTTAAGTTTCATTTTAGCAATATTTCTTTTATGTTGAAATTTTTTAATATCATCAGTTAGCCAAGGTGCAGGGAGATGTTTCATTCGCACGGGACGTAGTGGTGCGTGATGATCATACAATTTTAAAATATATAAATTAAAAATTTCCAGCTGGTCATCAGATGTCGTGCAATTAAGCACACTGGGCCAATCGATAGCAGCTGCGTCCTCACGCAAGCAATTTATATCGATTCCATTAAAATTACGTTGCAGAAGGATTCTTGATTTAGCTTTAGGGGGTTTGACTTTATAAGATAAAAATATAAGATCGTGGTACGAGAATGCCAAGGCTGGATATTGGCCATGCTTTTCAACAAGGTCAGCAGAAGAAACAATCATAAGATCCAGTAACGAGGGAACGCAATTTGGAAAATTATGGGTTGCAAATAAGGGGAGAATATGTAAGTTCGCACCGTCAACTATAGACTTTAGGCGGGCAGAACGATGATTGTTTTTCAAAGTACATGTGTTGAAGTCACCCATTATAATTGTGTGATTATATGAAGGCTTATACGTCTCCAACAAGGTTTCAAATGATAAAAAATAATCGATCGTTAGGCTAGGATTATAGTAGACACCAAGAAGGATTTTAGAGTGTGTAAAACACACCTCAATGAAGAGGTGTTCGGGTCCACCGCTAGGATCAACTTTGGAGATATCTATTAAGCTGTAAGGAATGTGTGAGCGTAGATAAATGGCAACGCCACCTCCTACACGGCCAATACGATCATTACGGATCAGTTGAAACCCAGGGAGCGAGTAAGAAGCCGAAGGCAGGCAAGGTTTTAACCATGTCTCTGAAACTAGAATAGCGTGTATATTTTTATTATTGAAAGAGGATAAAAAATCTGGAAAGTGTGCAGGAATACTCTGTGCGTTTAAGTGAATTATATTAAAATTTTTCAGTACGTCTGAGAAGGTTGAATCTAGTGTTTCATTAAGTGTAGGAATACTTAGAAAACTGTCATTACTGCTCAATCCATCTGAAATCGCCGAAAAAGAGGTAAAAGAATCATCACAAGAGTCACTGTAGGTTGCCATAATAACATATATATATGTTATATAAAAATAAATAGCGATATACAAATATATATATATATATATATATAAAAAAAATATATATAAGTAAATAAAAATATATAAATAAAAAAAATATATATATATATATATATATATAAAAAGTAATAGATAAAAAAGATAGCAATGGTTTAATGAATTTCAATTTTGCTAAACCGCCCGCTAGTAACATAAAGAGGATACAAGAGTATTTAAATACATATAAACAAAAAATACAGAGAAGCGAGATAATAAAATTATTAAAAATATTGTACAAATATAACTAGGACAACAAAAAAAGTAAAAAAAAAAACAACAAAATAAAACAAACATGACACAATGTAGACAAAAGAAAAAAAAAATAAATAAATAAATTCATTTTTTAAACTAAGTGATAAAAGCCAACCATCCAATGCAATTAACACTATTTATAATCTGTCAGATTAAATGTCATAGACAAGCATTGGCAGATGTAAACATTTATTGTAAGCAAGATATAATATAAATAACTTATTGAGTAAAAAAAAAATAAATATAAGGTATAATATATATGAAAATAATAATAAAACGGAGAAAAATTAAAAAAGAAAACGAAGTGAATAAACAAAAAAGAAAAAAAAAAAAATCAGCTACGAAAATTAATTTAAGTTGAGCCAATCACTTATTTCTTTACCACTCGCTTACATCTTTGGACGGTTTTATTAATGGTACTAATTGGAGCTGCAGCGGTCTTCTGATCCAACACTACAGATGGTGACTTCGATGGCGCGACGGGTACACACTGAAGTTCCGCCATGCACTCAACACGATAGCGTAAACCATTGGGGGCAATAACATTTATCGAGCCATTACTCGTCCAACACTTCCCCACGCCATAGCGTTGTCTGGCGAGCATAAATACCTCATGCCGGCTTTTGGTCAAAAATTCTGAAACTGTGATACCTGAACCCTTGAACTTAGTCTTCGCAGACCAAACACTGTTGCTCACTTGCGAACTTGAAAATTTCACCACGATAGGTCTAGGTTTATCTCCATGAGAACTGCCTAAACGATAAGCTGTTTTAATGTCCGAAGAGGTAAACTCAGTCACGTCAAGGTTATTCACTACTAAATTAGTAACAACAGTAGCAACGTCTTCAGATCTCTTCTCATCAATACCGTGAAGAAGTAGTGCTTTACGTCTCCTCGACATCTCCATACGGTCGACATTACGAGTAAGGAGTTCCACCTGTTTTTGTAACGTAGTCAGTGCTGCATGAATAAAGCATTTAAATGAGTTAAAATCCGCTGCTAAGGTCGTAATCGTAGTTGGGGACGATGTTTTGTTCAGATCCTGTTGGAATTCACTCATTCTGGCGTCAAACATCTCGGCCATAGCCGTAATAGACTCCTTAATTGCATCCATGTTTGTTTGCAGAATTTGTTCAAAGTGAAATTATTATAGGAATATACTAGCGGTAGGTTAAATAATTTAAAAGCACATAGGTCACTTTAAAATGTTTGTAAATGTAATAAAATAAAATAATAGATTAAGAGCTCAAAAATCAGCTGTTTACTTATTCACGCCTACCCTTGAAAAAAAAAAAAAAAAAAAAAAAAAAAAAAAAAAAAAAAAAAATATATATATATATATATATATATATATATATATATATATATATATATATATATATATATATATATATATATATATATATATATATATATATATATATATATATATATATATATATATATATATATATAAAACACTCTGTTTTTCCGTTTATTCCAGTTAATATATGGAACGATGGAGCAGTTGAGAAGATATAGAAAGTTATTTAGGAACATATATGCTCTGCAAGTTTTTATCCCGCAATTCCCGTGGTATCGAGAATTACGCAGTAAATAAAACTAAATATTGCGTATGAAGTGGCATTTTTCCTTTATATGCGTATATTTGTCATTGTATGAAATAAACAAATTCAAAATAATATAGCAAAAGGATTTATATGTTGAGTAATTCAAGTTTAATATAGCAACAGTATCGACATAGAATTATGAATCAAAATTATTTGTAGTAATACAAATTGGGAATCGTTTAAAAGGTTACATATTTCTTTTTTTCTTTTATAACATAGTGTATGTAAAAAATCATGATTAAATAAAAAGTTGGTTTGTTTATAAAAAAATGTTATACACAATTATATCGCGTAACTAAACGCTGCTATTTGTCTAACTTGGTTTAGATTATTTCTATGAATGAAACAAATGCGACTCGGACTCGTGCATTGAAGGTTTCGTACGGATTTCATGATTATTATGAAATTGGCAGGCATAATTAACAAAGTGTACAGCGTTCAATAAACAGAAATGGACAAACGGAAGAGAAAAATGTGTCAAAAGTATAAAAAGACGTGTGAAATATATGAAAAAAGTATGAAAAATAGTAACTCCACGTGGAACTCCACTACTGTGCGGTTCCGTAGGAACTTTTTTCCACGCACCACACTAATGTGGAATATCCTACCTGCGGCAGTGTTTCCAGATCGATAAGACATGGGTACCTTCAAAAAGTGCGTCCACCTCCATCTTAAAGGCCGGCAACGCTCTTGTAACACCTCTGCTGATACACAGGGCCGTGCCCGTCGTTGATCACTTACCATCAGGTGACCCGACCGCTCGTTTGCCCTTCCCATAAAAAAAAAACAAAAAAAAAACTAAATTGTATGCATATAAACGAAGTGAATCTCTAATTTCAAACATACTGTGTTAGACAAATGGTTCGTGTGTCGATTGTTGCGTGACTACTCTAGAAATGTGAGAATTCGGAATTCACCTAGAATGTTCTATATTGTATTGTTGTATTGGGTACGTTAAACAACTTAGTTTATGCAAATTTTACGTAAGTTTATGTAAATTTGACCTAAACAATTATAACACACTATAAGTTGTTAGGCTTTAGTCCTCGTGGCTCAGCAGCACAGTGTACGGTAAACGCGGCGGTAGTAAGTTCGATTCCCATTAGAAATTAATTTTTTATTTTTCCAAAAAAAGCTTCCGAGTAACAAAAGACACTCTGTTCTTTGCTTTCCGGCTTTCAAGACTTTGCGTATTGAGGTTCGGAACCTAACGCCGCGCTTGCCTACTTGCCAGAGCAAGATTTCCCGATTGGGAATCGAACCCCCAAGCCGAATTCACAAACGTTTACAAAGAGACGGTCCTCTAAAATTTTTTAAACTAACTTAAATCTATGTACTATATAAAAGCCTCATATACGATGCAATGCTATTTATGTATTTACTTAAAAAAAGTCTATTTTATGTCTAAAAATCAAAATAATTGAGTCCCTCTCAAGGGAATCAAACCTGAAACCACAGCAAATTTATTGCTAGACGCTTCCACTGCACTATATTCGCTTTATAGATAGCTTTTAATCTAATAACACTAGTAAAAGAATATTGAAACCAATGACCTTCAGACAAATATAGTATCTAGATATACTAAGTGATTTTTTTGAAGACGACACTCTTGGGAAATGATGTAATATATTCCAGGGGTTTACTTTAATCTAATTTCAGTATATACTAACTTATAAGTAACTAGGCTTATTTTAGGGCATTCTTGGTCCTCTAGGACACCTGTATATCTTTTTGACGTGACAACGTCTTAAATTAGGTTGCGACTCGGAGTCACATATGAAAAAGGTAACGTAACGATGTGTCAACTGTCACCGAACTATGATCGGTCCGCCGCGCGTATCACTTGACACATGTACAATGTTTTAGTAAACAAAATATATTTTCTATAGTTAAAATTTGTGCAATTTATATTATAATTATTAATCATATCAATAAATATTCTACCGAGAAAAAGACGTTGTCACGTAAAATTTTCGCCCGTAAAACCCACTTTACAGGCAACCATTTTTTTATAGACTTTGTTCTATATAAAAAAAATCAATTAAATAACCAGAAGCTGGATATTGTTAGTTGAAAAGTGTAAGGATCAAGAGCCTTAGTGTTGTCATTAAAAAAATCATTATTATTCCCATTAATTAAGGTAATAAAAAGAGTTAAAATTGTTTTAAGTTAATATGTGAAACACATACATGTATATTATATGTTTCACTTTAGTGTATGAATTTTATTCTCAAGAATAAATTTCTTGACAGAGTGTCATATACTTTTTAATTATTTATTTATTTTATTTATTATACCTTATTGCACAAATAGGTAAAAAAATTACATAACAATACAAATCTAAATTTTTAAAGACATCACTGTGCAATGGCGGCCTTATCACTAAAAGCTACTTCATACAGGCAACCCCAAAACTAAGTAATTTAAGTAATTAGAGTGTAGAGGGATGTAAAAAGTATTTATAAAAATTAATTTTATAGTTTAACTTTTAAAATAATATTTATTCACGCTTCGCATTCGCAGAGCAGGGTAGGCAGAGGGAACCGCAGGAACCATAGTGTTCAGACACTCCGTTTCCAGCTTACATAAACAAAAATAAAAACGTTGAAAAGAATAAAATCAATCAAATTTCACATACAATAGAGGTTACGTACAACTTTGATATCCCAAGAGATGTGATTACATTCACTAGGTTCATACCTACTATTTTTATTTTGATCCACTTAAGGTGTTCCCAAAGGTGCTACTCTAGTGCTGTCGTTTTTTGAAATATTCTTAAAAATTGTAGCTTACTTATAGGTCATTCAAGAGCTCTCTTTATTGCGTTGGCTTAGAAGGTTATTTTTCTAACAAATGTAAAATAATAGAAGTTTAGAGTTAAATAACCGCCCTATATCTTTTTAAGAGTGAAGAAAATGACTCAATCTCTCCTAACGGGAATCGAACACACTACTATCGCCCTTACGTTTAGACTCTGTGCCTTGACGACTCCATTGTAATATTACAGTAATTCCATTAGAAACCAGACAAAGCTGTAGTTCCCAACGATTTTGCTTATAATATTATTGTTTACGTGGTTTATTTATTTTTAGCTACACTACATGTGGCCGGTTGAGAGGCTGACGTTGTATATGACGTACGTACAACCAAATGTTCCATACATATTGTCAATAGATATTCTCAGACATTTTTTTTTCAGCTTCACGCTTTTATGCCGCATATGGTAGAGTAGGCAGAGGGAACTGCAGGAACTATATGAATCTCGTTGTAAGAAATTCAGTTGCTTAGTTCCTGCTTCCTCTGTCCCCGCTTTCCGCCTTTCTTTTCGAAGAATTGCGTGTTGAGTGGCGGAACTCAACGCCACGCTTTGCTTAGTTGCCATAGCGAAGAAAATGAAAATAGAAAATTCCATCTTCTCCGACGGGGGATCGAACCCAGAAACCGTCGCGTTACAGGCAGACGTTGCGCCTCTGCGCCACGACGGCCCTCTAATTTAATATTTTAAGATTTCGTATTTAAATATATCTAGGTATAGGACTATATTAGTTCCTTTGGTTTATTATCTTTGGTTACTATCTATCCGTCCTTCATAGAAGTAAACAGCATTCATTTTTTTTTCTTATGGCAACACTGTCATATAGACATCTTTGTAACTTCTCCGTCGAAAGAAATTGATAATTATTGGGTTTTTATCGTAAAATTTAATGTTATATATAAAAAAGTATATTCATATTTGATTAAGTTATTGTACTCCCTTTGTTTTCTAATATTATTATAATATTTAAACGCGACGGTTTCTGGGTTCGATTCCCACTCGAGGAAGATGAATTTTTCTATTTCCATTTTCTTCGCACTGGAAACTAGGCAAAGCGCGGCGTTGAGTTCCGCTACTTAACATGCAATGCTTCGAAAAAGGTGGAAAGCGGGGACGATAAAAAGCAGGAACAAAGCAACGGAGTGTCTTAATACTAGGTTTGTTTGGTTCCTGCAGTTCCCTCTGCCTACCCTGCCATGTGCGGGATAAAGCGTGAAGCTAAAGAAAAAACTAAAAATAAATATAATATTTTTAAAATGTTATGCAAATTTAATTAATTACATATATATTTTTATCTATATTCGTTTAGTAGTTTTTGCGTGAAACCGGAATAAATGCCGATCCTCATAAACTTTCACATTAATAATATTAGTCGGATTCTTATGTTTTATTCTTGTTTAAAAATGCTTTCTTCTGCTATGGAAGAGCAATGAAAGTAAAAATATTAAGATTTTCGTTTTGTTATAAAATATTTCATTATTCATAAGCGCGTAAATATTGATACACGCGAGGCATTGTGTTAATACAACGTAATACAATACTCAATAACTCGAAAGATGGAAAGCAGAGAACGTAGTGTCTTAACACTAGGTCTATATATATATATATACATATATATATATATATATATATATATACATATATATATATATATATATATATATATATATATATATATATATATATATATATATATATATATATATATATATATATATATATCGTCGTCAATCAAAGGTCACATATATATATATATATATATATATATATATATATATATATATATATATATATATATATATATATATATATATATATATATATATATATATATATATATATATATATATATATATATATATATATATATATATATATATATATATGTGACCTTTGATTGACGACGATATATATATATATATATATATATATATATATATATATATATATATATATATATATATATATATATATATATAATATTGAAGTATATGAATATTGAACGACAACAAACCATAAAGCAACCATAGCAACCTAGTGTTAAGAAACTACGTTCTCTGCTTTCCATCTTTCGAGTTATTGAGTGTTGTATTACGTTGTATTAACACAATGCCTCGCGTTTATCAATATGAAATATTTTATAACGAAACGAAAATCTTAATATTTTTACTTTCATTGCTCTTCCATAGCAGAAGAAAGCATTTTTAAACAAGAATAAAACATAAGAATCCGACTAATATTATTAATGTGAAAGTTTATGAGGATCGGCATTTATTCCGGTTTCACGCAAAAACTACTAAACGAATATAGATAAAAATATATATCGTCGTCAATCAAAGGTCACAGCGGCACCGGTATATTGACAATGGCAACGCAGGTGTGTTTATTTGCGGCGTATTTCGGATGTATGACGTATTGTGTAGTCTAAGGACGGAATATTTTTGAAAAAAAATATACATATTAGAATATATATAAATAACCTCGATATTGTTTTCTGTTCATTAAGAGACAGATATATCTGGTTTTTATATTATAATATCTTTTATAAATCTAATATATTTACGTTCTATTCCGCACGTACCAGAATAGGCAGAGGGAAACTAGTGTCAAGACACTCCGCTTTCCGACTTTCACGGTATTATGTCTTGAGTGGCGAAACTGAACGCCGTGTTTGCCTAGTAATTAAATAATTCATCCTACACGAGAACCTACAAACTGTCGCATTATTTTATTTTCTGTTATTTAAAATATGCTTTTGAAACACAGCCATGCGCTATATCATTTAAAATTAAGCCATAAATAACATTGAATTATTTTTTTTTTTTTAGCTTCACGCTTTATCCCGCACATGGCAGGGTAGGCAGAGGGAACTGCAGGAACCTTAAGAACCTAGTGTTAAGACACTCCGTTACTTAGTCCCTGCTTACTCCGTCACCACTTTCCGCCGTTTTCGAGGCATTGCGTGTTGGGTGGCGGAACTCAACGCCGCGCTTTGCCTTAGATGCCAGAGCGAAGAAAATGGAAATAGAAAAATCCATCTTCTCCGACTGGGGATCGAACCCAGTAACCGTTGCGTTACAGGCAGACTTTGCGCCTCTGCGCCACGACGGTCCTCAACATTGAATCTAGAGAGTTCTTAATTAAGCACAGACGCTTATTGTTCTAGATACAATAAAGCAATTTGTATCGGTGCAGTTCGAAAGCTTAAATTCTTCTTTCCATAAGCAACGCGACGACTGTGGGTTCGATTCCCACTTGAATTAAAGTCTAGTAACAAGACATAGCGCGTCTGTAAATAAGATGAAAAAATCTGGAAATTGGTAAAAAAACTATGAAAAGAAACATATATATTTACGTACATATATATCTGTACAGCGATGTCCCTTGATGAGATTAGGCCAGTTGGTATAATTACGGATATCGAATCCATAGCGGCATTAGTACAGTGTTTTGGCTGTAAACTTAGCTTAGCTGCACATAGTGCGATATCGAAGAGACTGGGAAGGGAAAAAAGGTAAGAACGCTCTAAGATCTCAGTACACCTGGTTACGTGCAAAATGAAGAGTAAAACTACAAAGAAAGGTTAGGTTTTATATGTGAAACTGAAATAACAGGATAAACGGTTTAATTCCGCAATTTTTTAAGTGACGACTATATGACGTCAACGTAGCGTTCACGAAAACTAACTTAAAAATGTTTTACTTTTCCAGATATAGTTATGAAAAGTGCAGGCGTTAAGATACGTAATAAGTTCTTGTATCTACCTATATTCTATATTGGACCAGATGGGAAAAAGCTCTGTGGACCTTCTTAAGAATTACGTAAGTTACGTACGTTTAAGTAGGTACTTCAGTTTAAGTAACAGAAAAAATATAGCTAAGTATCTAGAAAAAAAAACCGACCTAGAAACAATATAACATTAGATACGCACCGCGTGCGAATAGTTAATAGATATAAGTTTAATAAAAAGTCGAACTTTAATAAAAACAAGTTAATTTTCCTTAATTTTTATACTCAACACGTAACATTCACTTCCTCCTTTCATATCATCACACAAGGAAAATCATCTTTTACTTAAAAACTTTACCTTGGTAAACTTTCCATTATTTAAAAAGATAGAATATATATATATATATATATATATATATATATATATATATATATATATATATATATATATATATATATATATATATAGTATATATATATATATATATATATATATATATATATATATATATATATATATATATATATATATATATATATATATATATATATATATATATATATATATATATATATATATATATTACACTTAAAAAATTAGCCTTATGTTGAGTTTCTCGCCTGCTCTTCTCAGTAGTATCCTTCCGATCTGGTGGTAGATAGGACTGGCAAAACCGGACACTTCTTTTAATTGATAATTCAAAAAAAATTGTAACTAAATTTGTACTTTCATTTTGATTTTGACAATTTGAGAACAGAGAATTTGGCGTTAACATCCGGTCAAAGCCCTTACTTGAAAATTTATAGGCTAGTTAACAGTTAACACATAGTAGAGTAAGCAGAGGAAACCGCAGGAACTGTAGGAATCTAGAGCTAACAGCTGACATTCCGTTCTTCCGCCTTTTCGAAGCATTGCTTGTTGAGTTGCGGAACTCAACGCCGCACTTTGCCTACATGCCAGAGCGAAGAAAATGGAAATCAAAAATCCAGCCTCCCCGATTGGGAATTGAACTCACAAACCATCGCGTTTACCTCTGCACCACAATAATCCCTTAAATGAGGTCTTTTACAATTAATAAATTAATGTTTAATATTATATTAATTGTTCAGAAAAATCTTTACTTTACGTAATATCGTTTCCTCCTTTCATACAATAAGGAACATGAGCTTCGACTCGACTCGATATCGGCAACATTACGATGTAGGCGCTAATTTGTGAAATGCCGTACAGTGTTAAATGTAGGAAGTGTCGTATTCTTGTACTGGATTAAGATATATCGTCATAAAAGATGTTTTTGTATTCATTTTGTTTAAAAATTAATACTTATTTTATATGCATGTAAATTTTAAGATTCGTGGGAATTTTAATTGTTTAGTAAAATAGAGAGAGTAGAGTTAGACATGAATCCATAACTGTTTTATTTTTTATGCTGTGAACAGCACAGTAGAGAAAAGATATATAGTGTTAAGACCCTCTGTTCTCTATTTTCCGCCCAAATGTCGGGGACATTACATGTAAAGTGGTAGAGGTCCAGGCGGTGCCGTGTATTCAAAAGATATGAATCTAAAACTGACAATGTCTCGATTACAGTAAGACGCTGTGCCGCAGCAAAAATAGAGATCAATAATTTTATAAATTTCTATAAATTTCATACAATACTAAATACATATTCAATATTTAGTTCTGATATAAAAGAGGATCGTTGTAACGTAGAGGCACAACCTATAAACCGTCGCGTTTATAGGCAGACGCTGTGCCTATACGTTGGTGGGTTCAAATCTCATTCGAATAAGATATGTAGATTTCTTTCGCTCTGGCATGAAGACAAAGCGCGGCGTTTAGTTCCGCCACTCAACACGCAAGGCATCGAAAAAGGTGGATAGCGGAAACGGAGTGTTTTAACACTAGGTCCCTATGGTTCCTGCGATTCCCTCTGCCTATCCGGCCATGTGCGGGATAATAGCGTGAAGTTATAGAAAAATATACAAGTATGAAACAAAATAATATGAAAATTCTAGTATTTGTAACATCAACAGCATCACACCCTAGATTTCAGCTGACAGTTACCCATTGTTCTCTGACATTGTCTGTGTTCAATGACTCTACCACACAATAATATTGTATTAGATGTATTCTCTTAAGAAAATACAGACACGTAGATTCACTTTAAGTGGAACGAAGAATTCAATAGAATTATACACAAATAATATAGTCACATGTTCTTGATAACCAGTTGTTATATTGTTATGAAATTTAGGTGCTCTGGCCACTGTTTTGTATGAGTAAATAAGACTTTCACCGATGAAATGGATTTTTTTAAGTATTTTAAAACTAAATTTGATAATTTTTACTTAAATTTTAATCCATATTCACAAGTTTAGTAGTGTAAGCTATTTATAGCTGTACCAACATGAATCATATATAGAGATGAATCCCTGATTATTACTTGGTGATAGAAACATATATTTAGGTGTTAGAATGATAAGGCTAGATAAGGA
Source organism: Dione vanillae (assembly GCA_037178615.1). NCBI lineage: Eukaryota > Metazoa > Arthropoda > Insecta > Lepidoptera > Nymphalidae > Dione > Dione vanillae. Next base: position 295,530 of record JAZFAU010000025.1, read on the forward strand.
GATTTAGATAAGGGCAAGGGGAGATAGAGGACCGTCGTGGCGGAGAGTGCAGTGTCTGCCTGAAACATTTTAACGCGACGGTTTGTGGGTTCGATTCCCGCTTGGTGAGGCTAGATTTTTTAATTTCTATTCTCTCGGCTCTGGCAACTAAAATGCGACGTTGAGTTCCACTACTCAACACGGAATGCCTCAAAAATGCGGAAAGCACTGAACGGAGTGTCTTAACACGGAGTGTCTCACGATTCCTGTGCTTCCCCATGTCTACCCTGCTATGAGCGGAAAAGCGTGAAGCTAAAAAAAACTAGAATATATTAAGACCTGATGTAAGCGACAATATGTAGATAAGTAGAAAATTATATAAAGCAAGTACCAAATCAATTACCTGAACTACAAATAAATATCAAAATTAGTTCATTTCTAGAACAATGTAGACATAATATTCTACGGAAGGGCTTTGATCACTTTGTAGTCTACGTAGCACAGTCAATAATATACAAATATTACACAAACATACCGAAAAATACACAGCAAAACAACCTTACGGACAAAACAATAAATACTATATTGCTATGAACAAGCATTTTAGGGAATACTACAATTTAAAATCACAGAAATGAACTCTATGACCGGCACATAGAGTTTAAAATGCATAAGCTCTGCTCTATATACTGTATATATGTTGCAAAATAGGTCCACATACAATGCAAAACGTGACGGCTATAAACATGATGTAGGTTACAATAGAGCATAGACGTGCTATGTGGTGACAGGTCAATTGTAAATATGACTCAAATGATAACAATATTGTAGAGTATTACAATATATATTACGTTTGTAACGAGATAGTCTATTTATATACATCTCGTCTCAAAGGCGGAGAGCAGGGACGGAGAAAGCAGACTACGCAACAGAGTGTCTGTGCACTAGGTTTCTATAGTTCCTGCAGTTCCCTCTGCCTAACCTGCGATGTACATGACGTAGACAAGTGTACGATCCTTATTGGAAGAAAAAAATAATATTTAAGGAATATATACAAAAAAATAAGCGCAACGGGATTTGAACCCGCGCTTCTTGCAAATCGTGCATACACTCTGACTGCTAAGCCATGCATTCGTTTTTCTATCCTTAGTGTGGATTAACACTTCACAAATCATAAAAATATACATAGATATGTACATATATCTTTTTTCATAAATATATTTCGTTATTTGATGAAAATTATGAGACGAGGTTTCTTCTATCTACTTTGCCAAATGAGAGGTACGTCCGGAAGTTAAGCAAAAAAACATTTTACTCCTCATCTGTCTTGAGACTCTTCCTCCTTACTTACTCATTACTACTTATTTTCAGCTATTTTCGCCATTCCTCGTCTGATAGTGACTTTTGAGAATATTTTCTTATATACCTAAAAATCATAGAGTATACTTATGTAATCATAACTATTACGTTTTAGCTTCATACTTTATCCATGTATAGCAGGTTAGACAGAGGGAACCACAGGAACCGATGGAACCTAGTGTTAAGACACTCCGCTCCCTACTCTCTGCCCTATTTGAAGTCATTGTGTGTTGAGTGGCGGAACTTAACACCGCATTTACCTAGTTGCCAGAGAAAAGAAAATGGAAATAAAATAATCTATTCTCACCGAGTGGGTATTGAACCCACAAATAATCGCGCTAACATACAAACGTTGTGCAACTGCGCCACGACGGCCCTGACTAACTAATTTCTCCGTCTAATGAAGTCTACTTTTTATTTTAATTTTTTTTAGCTTCACGCTTTATCCCGCACATGGCTAGGGTAGGCAGAGGGAACTGCAGGGACTGTGGGAACCTAGTGTTAAGACACTCCGTTGCTTAGTCCTTGCTTTCTCCGTCCCCGTTATTTTAAAATTGTTGTTCTATACTATAAAAAGAAATACAGATGGTATTTTTAATCAGGTTTTAAGATACCGATGAAAGGTAAAGGGAA